>JAUTBV010143001.1:0-11189 GCA_032361325.1 Lepetodrilus fucensis | reverse complement strand
ACACACACATACACATATGTACACACAACACACACACACATACATACATAAACAGATGTACCCACAACACACACACACATACATACACAGATGTACCCACAACAAACACACACACACACACACACACAACACACACACAACACACACACACACACACACACACAATTCTCCACACTTCCACCACCCAATGTGTGATCCAACAGACGAATCCATCAACATGTACGAATGTCCACCATGTGCCAAGTTAACATCTCTGATCAAACTCAGGTGCACTCCTTCAAGGTTGAACTCTAAACCTGTCCCTCCTGAGGAGATAGATGAGGGGGACAGAAGGTACCTCCTTCTCACTCCAAGCTGGATGCAGGGATTTGTTACCCAGACAGACTAATAGTACCCCCTCACCGCCAGGGTGGTCATTTACCAGTGGGTACAACCCCACACCACCAGTAGAAAGCCAGAGCTAAAGAACCGGAACAGCATGCGTAGATCTGTTAACACTTGCAGTGACGGCAGTGATCGATTGAACTCCATTAGGTCTTGTACAAACTCCTGAATCTCCAATCCCGAAACATTTAATCATTTTGTCAACAATTTAGTTTTCGGAGAAGACGTAGCTTTCTCTGTCAAGACATGGGTATCTCTGTCATTGTAACCCTCTCCATGTTCTGAAGGCAACTGGAGATGTCCTAAAGAGCAGTGACTGTGACTAAAGCAGGGAGAGGGTTAATCCAATGCTGAGTTCCTGGGATGGTCAGGTGTGGAAATGCCACTTGTTTTTTTAATTCTTTCCTTTGAAATGTTTAAGGCTCTTCTCGATATGTGATCAATTTCAGTCAATGCCAGACAGACGGGCGATCAGTGATTTGAATTAAAGAGTCATGTAGACTCCAGTTTCAGCGTGTAATCTCATAAACACGTTAATCCAAACACGCCTGGGGAAGATAACAAGTACTGTTTTTGTTTCGCACCATTATTTCAAGAAAACATTTTTTAAAGAGCACCAGGTCATCATAAATTGAACATTAATAATTTTCTTCTTGTAGTAAATTTAATATTTAAAACAATTAAACATAAAATAGTATTCATATACAAAATAACAGACCACCACCAATAATGTTGACTCCATAAAATCAAAATCAAATTTTGTAAATGTGCAGACAAGGTTAACCCTATCCTTGCTGAATTAAGAACTGTCATAGTTCTATGGGGCATCTCCAGTTGCTTTCAGCATAGAGAGAGTAAATCCTGGAAAGGATGAACTTTTTTAATAGTGAGAGATTTTTATGAGGAATTAACATCAGTCTTCATTACAATCATCACATTCATTACATGCAACTAACAAAAAACTGTATTAACAAATACAGAATCTAAATGAAATCCCAAAGTCTTACTAGTCATCAAATCAAATTCATGACATGCAAATAACAACAAACAAAACCTTCACCCTACTCTTGTGATCTATCTTGTTAAAGAATCTCAAAACTTCTTAAGGAAATAGTCTTTGGATTCCGCAGTTCGGAAACCTATGCTGAAATGATCCAGAAGACAGCTTCCAAAACAAATGTAGGAACCTCAGCATTCTCATTATGCGAAATCACGGGGAGTCCAGCTGTTTACTCGAGGAATGAGAGATACTTGGGTGTTTACACGTTACAGCATATCCCAACGTTTCTGTCGAGGTTACAGCATATCCCAACGTTTCTGTCGAGGCTTGTATCCTTTTTTCCCCAATTACTGACAAATAGCGATGTATATTTTGTTCTCAGACTACAAACATTGTAGAAGTAGTCTTACAATATTCTCATAAACCAATTTCTTTTTTTCTTCTTAGATATTTCGAATAACACAGGGCTGTAGTAGACAAGGCTTTGCAACAATGTATACTTTACAATTTATAATTATATTTCAATCTTTTTAAACTGTGATATAAAACAGTTATCTTAAAAAACCCATTAGCAACATAAATGTGAAATGAAGCCGAAAATCATCTCGATGTGTGCTGTGATGTTTTCTCCCTAATACAAACAGAACACAAACTCCACACATCATCAATGACCCTGTAATTACTTAGGAGGTGGGAGAGCGATTTGTTTAATAGGAGATGGATAGTTGTGGGCAAAGCTGTCAGCCTTGCATGACTCCTGGACTGGTTTCGGTATAGATTACCTATAGAGGGCCAATACCGGTCCAAACATCACAGCGGCTCTGCTCCACCTTGCACCATCATCTGTCAGTTGGTAAATACCATTGCAGCACACGGTCTAACAACACTGGCCCTTCAAGGACAGCGAGGGTGGGCTTAACACACATGATTCCATCCTCTGTACTTCCTCTCGAGTCAATAGGACAGTTGTCAAAAGGTCAATTGTAAACAGTGTCACATTTATTTTCAAGAAATGCAAAATATTTCATCCGATTTCTTTTTTTTTAACACTTTCTACAGAAATTGACTCGGCACAGTCTTTTAATAATTTGCCTGGTTTATTTTTATTTTTTACACTTTCTACAGCATCTTGTCTTTAACCCTCTCTCTGCTGGATTAGGCACAGACTCCGCTGTCTATTAGGGCATCTCTGGTTACCTCCAGCAGGGAGAAGATTAAAGAAAATGTTTTGTTTGACATCTTTGACATATTTTGTGAAAAATCAAGAAAGTAAGACTTCAAATATCATCAAAGTTACTTTTTTTTTAAACAAAATATTTTGTTTCATTAATTCTTTTTATTTTGCAGGTTTCAACAGAATTGACTCAGCATTGTGCCTTTTATTAAAGTTTTCTTCGACATCTTAATAAAATACTCCAGTTTCTGAAATCATGGAATTGTGCACTGAGGCAGGCCTTCAACAACATTTAATTCCTTGAAAGCGAATCGACACATGTTAAAGTGAAGACCGAATGTCATCACCCTTTGTACTTGGCAATGTCCGTCATTCCTCGAGATATTTCATTTGTCTAAGAATCTCGTCTCCTCCTGTCATATTTCTGGAGAGAAACTGCGCCACTCTGAACATGGAAATAAGTCATGTCCGTTGAACGATACATTACCCAAAGACAGGACATATAGCCCGATACCATTAAAACAGGACATATAGCCTGATGCCATTAGGAGGATAGCCTGGTCCTATTAAAGGGGTAGGTCTCTCAGGGCAATGTCCAAGTGTTTGACTGCAGTATGTCCTCGTTGCAATTATTCCTAAGTGAATGGGTGTAAATTTAGCTTCGTAGATTGATTGTGTGCATGAAGTAAAATTGGAGGAAATCATATGAAACATCAAAGGAACGTTTTCATCTCTTTGCACTGAAGAGTAAGTGAGTACAATGATGGGTGGGCGGGCATTAAGATGTAGAGTGAGCATGCGTGAGTGAGTGAGTGAGTGAGTGAGTGAGTGTGTGTGAGTGAGTGGATGGGTGGGGATTACAGTGAGGATTAGTGAATAGGTAGATGGGTGGGTATATGAGAGAGAGAGAGAGAGAGAGAGAGACAGAGAGAGAGAGTATGTGTGTGTTTGGGTGGGCATTAATATGTAGAGTGAGCATGTTTGAGTGAATGTGTGAGTGGATGTGTGGGGATTACAGCAAATGTAGGAGTGAATAGATTGGCAGGTATTAGAGTGAGGATTAGTGAATAGGTGGATGGGTGGGTATATGAGAGCGAGAGAGAGTTTCTTTGTGTGTGTGTGTGTTTGGGTGTGTATTTAGAGTGACTGAGGTTTTATTAGTGAATGAGTGATGTATTAGTCTTAGAGTGAATGATTGGATAATATAGTAGTAACATAGTAAGTATGAGTGAGGGTTACAGCATTTGAGAGCTTGTTATTAAATTGAAAGCGATTCAACATTTTGGTGGATTTGGAATGTGCTGGTGAGTTGAGTTATTATGCCATTTTTGCACAGTAATTTTAGTACCACAGTGGCCTGTTTATGATAGGATGGAAACCAGCAACAACTTCATAATAACTACGGCTCATGGGCCAAGACCGCTATAAATGATATCAAGCCAGCCAGATAGGATTCAAACCTTCATTAACCCTCTCCAGACTGGAGGCAACCAGAGATGCCCTAAAGTACCATACCTGTGCCTAATTCAGCAAGGATAGGGTTAAAGCAAATGACTGCATTAATGGAATAATGTTGTGTCTTCTATTTTATTTTCACATTTAAATAACAATAAGTATACTACTTGTATACTACTTGTATACTATTTTCACCCAGGTGATCATGATGTTCGTGAAAGTTCAGTCTGGTAAATAGATATAAACTGGTATCATTATTTTGTCATCTGTCAAAAATAAGGAAATCTAAAAATGATCTACTTATTGTATGTATAGCAATTTACCGAGAAAAGTTCCACATTTATATTCTGACAATGAGAGCTCATTTTGTAGAGTACATATACATATTTGGCCATTCCATTTCGGACTGGTGACAAATTATTCTCCATCATTCTCAGGAATTGATCGAGACAAATCATTAAAGAAAAAAATCCAACATATTCCATTTTCTTAATACAGTAATTTCACGTAATCCTGAGCAATATGATGCCGAATAATATACATACGTGGCAATTTGAATAATTTGTCAAGATCAGCAGCAATTTATGTTATTGACATCCATTTAGTCTCGAAATAACCACTTTGTAAATATAGCACATATTGTGTCGAGTGCGGCGTCCATTTTGGATGTCGATACCGAGAATTAACTACTATGTCCCAACTATTATGTATGGTATTATCTCCTCGACATCCACTTCCTGGACGAGATTCAAATTGTCACAGATGAAACCAATGTTGATGATATGATTGAGCCATATAGTTATTATGCAAGTTTATCGAGTGTACGGTCTCAAATGTAAAGCAAGTTTTCCGAGCTGTAATTACGTGTAATAGATGGGGTTGTCAATTGGTTGTTTTAGATAGAACTAGAACATGGGGTTGTCAATTGCTTGTTTTAGATAGAACTAGAACATGCATGTTGGTCATAGCTCGGAGCTAGGTCTTGACATGGAATCTCGTAATAACTGGAATTGGTTAGACGTTGATGAGGTTGGGATTATTAATTCGATAACAAGTCATTGCTTGTGGATGTGCGTGTGTATGTGTATTTGTGTGTACATTTGTGTATGTGTGTGTGTGTGTGTGTGTATGTGTATTTGTGTGTGCATTTGTGTATGTGTGTGTGTTTGTGTGTGTGTGTATGTGCATGTTTGTGTGTGTATGTGTTTGTGTATGTGCCCCATAGGTTATTGTGCCTGTGTGTGTGTGCCCCGTAGGTTATTGTAGATTTGGGCACAGGTGGCTGTATGGTTGATGATGAATTTGGGGTGTGGGTACGTATGGGTGACATATGTTGTCAACAAAATACTAATGTAACCTTCATTAAAACACTAAATAACATTTGCACGCCAAAATATAACTTTAAATTTGCAACAATAACTCAGTCATTAAAGGTGGCAACAATTCTTGGATGAAAAAAAATAACATTTCAAATTTCTGTTAATTTTTTATTTACAATTTTTGTTTTTCCAATTCAATTTATTCTAAAAAAACAAACACCAAATGGTGGTACATGAGACAAACATTTAATAATTTATAGTGTAAATAATAGCGAAATGAAATGACACACAGTTCAGGCAGTGGGTCGGCCATACTTGAAATCAGATCTACACTGTTTGCAATTCTGTGGGATTATTATTGAGGGAAACATGCGTGCGTGCACAGTTTCATATTCATAGGGGGTGTTGTTTGCGGACAGCGGTGACGATGACAATAGAAAAGCTCGTCTCGACTCAAAGTAATTGTTTCTAAGATCAAGTCATCTGACCAGCAACTGGCCTGGGCTTAACGACATGGTCAGAATGGGATCCTTCTGTACATGGAATCTAAGGTTCTGAGTGTTCAACAAAGGAACCAGTTTATATGTACACTGTATTTTAGGACATACATCATTGTGTATGGCATAGTCAACCATGGGCATGGTGTCTTCTCCAAATTCAACCTGGATGACTTCTCCAAATGTTTTATGAAAAATAAGACTGATTATTTCAATAATATTGATCTCATAAATATGCTAGTATATTATTTTAATCACTTAACTAAATTAATATTTTATAAGTCTCGAAATGTTTGAATGGATCACATTATACTTAAATCTAATAACTTTTTTTGCCTGAAATATGTATGGTAACCTAGTATGAGGTTCATCAACATCAGATTAGAAAATCCAAATATTCCAATAATGTTTTCCAGTACATCTTTAAAATTGAAACTGGATCGAAAAGATGGCCATTCAAATTGTTCATCACTAAATCCATAAGGAAAAATATTATTGTGAAATTTCAAAATAGAATTTCGAGGAACACGAACTTGCTTTAGAATATGGGTCACATTGAGGTCAAATTCCAAGCTTTGCTCAATTTTCCTAATGGAAAAGGCCGAAACAACTCAAAGGTGGACATGCCAAACAATATTGTTTTGTTGGATTGAAGCTCTTTTAAGGGCAGAGGATATCGCCATGACATCTTCATTTCAATTTTGTTAATGGTGCAGAATAATCCCTCGAATAACGAGAAAAATGTCAAATGTTGATAGAATTACACAAGTTTCAGATGCAACTGTTTTAAAATTAACTTTAAACAAGAAGTTAAGATGCAAACCAGTGGAAAATTGATGTTGACAGACGGCGTCCATTTGTAAATCTGGTCTAGGGAGTATTACATGAAGATTACTAAATCAAAAGGAAGAAGACTTCATCTTTCTAACATTTGCCAATGGAGTTAGGCTTGAGGCTAATCATAGTAGCCATGTTGTGTCTGTGTAAGTTGATGGTGAAATACATGACCCAGGCTGATTACCATAACCTTTGAACTGAGCTCATGGTTTTCTCTACATTGTTTGTTTCCTATTAACAATTAAAATCTTTACTTAATTTTTCATTAACAAATATTTATAAAATATTTATAAAATATGTTTTTTCATTCATTTGTTCTTTCTTTCTGTATTTCTTTCTTTCTTTTGTGTGTGTTTGTGTTTGTGTGCGTTTGTGTTTGTTTGTGTGTGTGTGTGTGTGACCAGGTGTGTATTGCATGTGTGTGTGTCTGTGGTATATTTCCGAAAGTTTGTGATCATGGTAAGTCACATAGCCAAGAGTATTTATATAACTATATAACACAATTATATTCTGAAGTTTTAACCTCCTCAAAAGTTTGGGCACTAGCGAAATATTCATTCTAATGTCCACAAATGTCTTCCTTTATCTCATAGTTTAATACGATTACACAAATGAAATAAAGTAACTTGAAAATCCTTGAACTCTTACAAACGTTCAGCTACCATCCATCATCAGCAACCAAACTAGCAACATCTTACCACATGGAATTTGAACACCATCCAAAAAGAACATTAAATTAACCCTTGCATTAACAAAAAACTCACTCGCTTCAAAATAATTGAAATTATATTAAGTCAAGATCAAGCAGGGAAATTGTCGTCTTAAGCCTTCACGTCTGACCCCAAGCCCTGGAACTCTGGAGAAAAAGGCTCCCAAGACTATAGGTGCGTCCACGCAAGACATGTGGGGACAATGGCGGTATTTACATCAGCGTTTTAGGATTAGCCTTACAGGATACTTGCGACGGATATTAAAGCACGTCAAACAAACATGTGCCTGGGCTTCATAAAATAAGATTTGATGGGCAACGTAGAATGAAAAAAAGTCGGGCCGTGATGTTCCGCGGTTGCAGGTTGTAGCCATTGTTGACTCTCTCAGACCAAGAGGTCTTCACCATTGTCCTGCAGATGATACAAGTCCTGCGCGACAGATATGAAAGGAACCGGGAAGGAGGATATTGGAAAGATTTTCTCTTTGACTGCCTCTCAATGGGTGAGCAGAAGAAACGGTTAATTGGGGACAAAACGTATTGCAGGGTTTTGACAATACTTCTCCACATGCATGCTGCACGTAATATTTCCATAACAAATACCTGTTGATGTTTGCTTGACAATGCTGTGCAGAATTTGGAAATAATGTGGAAAGGAAAGGAATAATGTGGGAAGATGAAGAGAGATACGTGTTGAAATTAGTAGGTTGTCACTGTGACAAATATCTGGGATTGACAAATACCTGTTGATGTTTTTTAACAATGCTGTGCAGAATTTGGAAATAATGCAGAAAGGAAAGAAATAATGTGGAAAGGAAAGAAATAATGTAGAAAGGAAAGGAATAATGTAGAAAGGAAAGAAATAATGTTGAAAGGAAAGGAATAATGTAGAAAGGTAAAGAATAATGTAGAAAGGAAAGGAATAATGTAGAAAGGAAAAGAATAATGTAGAAAGGAAAGGAATAATGTAGAAAGGAACGGAATAATGTGGGAAGATGAGGAGAGATACATCTTGCAATTAGTAGGTTGTCACTGTGACAAATATCTGGTATTGATGCAATATTTCCATAATAAATACCTGTTGATATTTGCTGACAATGCTGTGCAGAATTTGGAAATAATGTAGAAAGGAAAGGAATAATGTAGGGAAGGAAAGGAATAATGTGGGAAGATGAGTAGAGATGCATCTTGCAATTAGTAGGTTATCTCAGTGACAAACATCTTGTATTCAAGACATCAATGCACAATAATAGCATGTAATATGATGTTTTCAAGGTTTCAAGACATGAAAAGGGAAAGAAAATACAAATACATTTGCTATCTGAGACAATCTTATCAATGTACGTTATTAAGTTTATGGTGAAGTATATCAGTATCAAAATATTATCCACTAAGAAATTTAGCCAGTGGCGACATTAGCCTATAAACGTGTTGGTTAATCTACAGATGAGCCAAGAAGGCTGTAAACAAGGAAAGTAGTGTCTTATCTATTGGTAAGCAAGGAAAGTAGTGTCTTATCTATTGGTAAATAAGGAAAGTAGTGTCTTATCTATTGGTAAGCAAGGAAAGTAGTGTCTTATCTATTGGTAAACAAGGAAAGTAGTGTCTTATCTATTGGTAAGCAATGGAAGATATTGCCAAATAAATTAATGTCCTATTGTTTGGCCAGTATAAAATATTGCATATGTAGCCGGGTGTGATATAAGATACTCCTTTCTCATATTTTAATGGCGCCCAACGTGGGGCGCCATTGAAACAGGGAATCATGCCGATCACCCTGGGATTCGAACCCGAGTTGCTGGATTGTGAGTCCAACGCTCTACCGAATGAGCCAAAGGGGTAACCCCTCTGGCCGAGACCAGGAGCATCTTATATCACACCCGGCTACACATAGTAACGTATTTTTCTGTTTGTGAGACAATAACCTAAGAAAGTAGTGTCTTTTCTATATTGGTGAGACAATGGATATTGTAACCTAAGAAAGTAGTGTCATTGAGCCATTGAGGAATATAGTAGAAAGTAGTGTCCTATCTGTGAGTCAATAGATACTGTAATATAGGAAAGTAGTGTCCTATCTGTGAGTCAATAGAAAATGTAATATAAGAAAGTAGTGTTCTATCTATTAGTGAGCTAATAGAACATGTAGTGTCCTATTGCTAGTATCGGTGAGCCATTGAAGACTGTTACCCAAGCAAATAGTCCTACCTATCCGTGACACAACAGAGACTGCATAATAGTCCAATCAATTAGTGTCCTATCCGTGGAGACTATAAACTTGGCAAAGTAGTGTCATCACTACGTACCAATGAGCCAATGGAGACTATGACCAATTAAGAAGTCCGAAATTGAGGATTGGGAAACTTAAAGGCGTATTGACTGTGGAGATTACAGCTTTAGAGGTCACGACCTTAAGAAATAAGGTAAAGCCTCTTCACATTAATCCCTGGGATGAGATCAATACGCTGGAGCATCCTGGGAGTTACATTTGGACAGCGGCCGATGAGAGACGATATGAAAATACTCGCTAGAATAGATTCCTCCCGTGTCTATATCACAGAGTAAATACCAGGATAAATACGATATTTTAATTACCTGTAAGGTCTGAGACAACCTTGGGAATATTTTTGGTGATGCTGATACGAGATCATATCAAGATGACACGACTTTGTTAATGCTTTTAAAGTGTTAACATATATATCTAACAGGATTATATTATATACCAATCCAAGGATTTGAATAAGACGGTCCAATGCTCTACCAACTTCATATGTTCCTCAATAGTAATTTTAAATGTGGTGATGCATTCGTAAAGCTTTGAAAGTGTTATCATATCTATATATCTAACAGGATTATGTTAATCCTGGGATTTGAATAAGAGGGTCAATGCTCTACCAACTACATGTTTCTCAATAGTAATTATTAATATTAAGGTTGAGACTCCCCGTTTCAATATGTTGATGAATGAGTGTATAAGGAATTCACAGGATTGCAGTATGCTTATAAGGGGAGGAGAACCCCAAATCTCTTATGATTTATGGCAATACCCTTTAGGTCACGGTTTACAAATATACCAAGGATTCTAGCTGTGCAATTTTAGATTTCCGTCCCCATATATACATGGAGAAGGTACCAAGACCAAAGTTAGGTTCAGATTCAGAAAGTTCGCTATTAACCATTGCATGATAACCCTGCTCACCACGATTGGAGAAGGTACTTTAGGCTGCTTGCCTCACTCACAGTGTAACATCAACCCATGAATCCTAAAAAGAAAAAAGAAAAAAAAAAGGTATTGGATGTCTAGAATATCTAATGGGCATTTAATTCTTGTATTGGTCATTCGAACTGATTTCTGCAGCAACGTTAAACTCCATATTCACTCACTCATTCATTCGAACTGATATTCAACATTGGCTGCTAAAGCTTCCGTCTGTTATAACAGCGGCTGCAAGTGTGTCATGTCTATTTTTAGAATTTCAAAGAATATCATCTAAAACTAGAAATCCCGGTGATAAATAAACAGAAACCTTAAGTTGACGAAAACTCCAGAGAAAATCTGAATACGACGTTATAAAGGATTGTATCCTTAAATTTCTGTTTGATTCAGAGATGACTTATGTTGTTCAGCATGGTTCACAGGTAATAAATCGCGATGCAACATAAGGTATGTTAAAAAGGGAACAGCCATGCACATTTCACCTACACGTTTATCACCCAAATGAGTAAACTGGGCGGGGCGAGATGTAGCGCAGTGGTAGAACGTTGGACTTCGGAGCCAAAGGTTCCAGGTTCAAATCCCGTCCCGGGGGCCCGGCAT
>JAUTBV010142990.1:0-11190 GCA_032361325.1 Lepetodrilus fucensis | reverse complement strand
CCCATACACGTATCTGTCTTAAGATATCTCGTTAGTCTTCACGTACTGTGTTACCATTCATCCTGACCAATACAGTTGAGCACGACCACCCTTGCACATATGTTAACACTGTTGTTACCAGCACACACACGCGTTCAAGGCTATTAGTAACAGTTTACAGATAGCACAACTGCTGCTGATAAGTTCCTGCTACTGCATTGCTTGGACTGGGACGAGGAAAATTTATCGCTTCGTATTTCCCCCATCTGGATTAAAGATCAGTTGTAGTCAAGTCATAAAATGTGATGTATTTCTTTTATAGTAGAATTACATTCAAATGAGGACGTACCTTGATGTCGAGCAAATCTACAGCTTGTCATGATCAATCCCATCCGTTTTCTGGATGAATGAAATGTTGTCTGCAATCAACTAAAAGGCTATTTGTACCTTTCCCTTTGGGGAATATAAAGGAAGATAGTAGAATAAAGGAGACATGAAGGAGTATTACTAGACACAGTGTCATGTTTAATATACATTGTTTTTGGAACAGTGTTGTTTCCGTGTTCACCGTGGTTTGAAAGTTTTGTTTATTATGGCAACTAAAGGGAACCTCATTCCGGTAATGATTCTAATGAAAGGGAAGGAACCGGTAAATTTAGCTCTTTGTGAGGCGTTCATTTGGATATGATTGACATGTTGTATAGCTAATCTTAAGGTAATTGAAATGTTGTGTGAAAAGAACGTCACAACCTTGTTATAAATTGTGTAGTCAGTATCTATATATGTTACTCGAACTGTCTATTATTTATTACTACTATTATTGGTAGTAGTAGTAGTAGTAGTAGTAGTAGTAGTGGTAGTAGTGGTAATAGTAGTAGTAGTAGTAGTAGTAGTAGTAGTAGTAGTAGTAGTAGTAGTAGTAGTGGTGTTTATTATTAGTACTTCTTAGTCTAGTAGTATATACATAATTAATAATTCATAACAATAATTAATAATTCATAATTCATTCATAATTCATCATTATATAATTATATTAGTAGTGTGCATTTATAAAGAAAAGAGCATATTATCAGATATGCTTATGATTACGCTCTACCTACAGTAATATGGATAGGGTGGGGAGTCGTCAAGCGCTGTGCATAGCTAGAGCATGGCTTATGATCATGCTCTACCTACAGTAATATGGATAGAGTGGAGAATCGTCAAGCGCTGTACATAGCTAGAGCATGGCTTATGATCATGCTCTACCTACAGTAATATGGATAGAGTGGAGAATCGTCAAGCGCAGTGCATAGCTAGAGCATGGCTTATGATCATGGTCTACCTACAGTAATATGGATAGGGTGGAGAGTCGTCAAGCGCTGTAGCTGGAGCATGGCTTATGAGCATGCTCTACCTACAGTAATATGGATATCATATCATCCTAAATCAACCCTAAACCATCCTCTCCTCTCCCATCTCATCCAAACCCATCCCATCCGGACATCCCATATCCTATCCCATATCATCCAAACCCATTCCATAGCATACCATAACAACATACCATCTCATCCCATCCCATATCATCTGATCCCGACCTACCCCCATCCCTCAAGCTACGCCCATCCCTCTCCACTCCACCCCCATTCTTGATTAATACATCCACGTGGGGGTATAGATCTATCTACAGCAATACTTCAATGTATACACAGTTGACGTCGGTAAAATTCTGAAGCCATAGATATATTACTGGAAGTGTCAATGAAACCCTAGTACGTATAAATACAAAAAAATAATATCTGATTGTTTTGTAATTACAGCTCTAGTCAGGCTTTCTCCGGTCTGTGATGAATGTTGTCGAAAATATAATCTCAATAACAGGAACAGGTTCCCTGCCTTAAAGGCAAGACATTAGTTGTATAGACATGGCTTCTTCCAAATGCAGGTTTATGACGGATATCTTTTTGAAATACTGACATCTTCAGAGAAGCTTGGAGATTATTAATTACCCCGTGTACTGTTAGCTCGTTTCATCTTGTGCTATGTAGTTTAAACATGTATTCCTTCACAACTTGATCGGAGTATGCAAATATGAGATTGATTTCTCATTCGAATACGGAACAAAATAGCCAACTTATAGATATTCATAAAGTTTCTTGACAAAGGTTTCATGTAAAGAACACTAATTATCTGTGACACCTGCCAAATACAAGTAGTTAGTTTAGTTTGCTGCGCAGACAGTTGGCGTGTTTATTGTCCTAAGGAATTTTAAATATCAAATCATAAGCTCTTGCTTCGTAAAAGTAGCTTACTTAATAAGCTATATATCCCCCCACAGATTCCGACTGTGTTATTATTTTAGTGTCATTATTTATCTCGTCAGGAGAAAGAAAGGTAACCAAAACCAAATAAATTGCTACGCTATGATGTCTCTATGTTCGAGTCACGTGACTGATGCTTCCCCCACATATAACGACATTAACTTAATAATTTAATAATGAGCGCCCCCTCCCGGCCATGTAGCATCCATAAATATACCAATTTCTATATTCCTTTAGGGGCATCAATTGATATAGAAACCCAACAAACAGTTCCTTGAACATAGAATTAACACGGAAAGAAATCGAGGATTCGTTAATATGGAGGTCCTTTGAAAGGCATGGGTTCTTTCGAACAGAGAGTCTAGTTGAAAACAAATATTCCTATTAGCTAACCAGAGAACTTCCCTGTTTCTGGCAACTAACATTCCAGTTTTCCTCATATCATAACTATATAGAAAATGCTTTGTTACTACGAAATCAATGCAAAGCGAATACAATCTGCATTCATAAATAAAATTGATTCCGAAATATGATATCAATCAGTGATATAATGGAATAAAACTGGCTTGAAAAATGTAAATTATAGAATATTTTGAAAGATCCAATAACCAATCCCCATTTCAAGGCCTTTGTACCTGAAAGTAAGTCGACTATTGTGTCGTAAAGTAGGAGGCTCTATGAACTCAAATGGTATAATTTTACCATGTTCTTAAATGTATAGCAAAATGATAGAAATATATGATGTAATGGAAATAAATTGATTTGACAAATGCAATCATAGCATATTCTGAAAGAAATTTCTCAGATCTAATACCGGTATCCAATGGTAATGATGTCCAATCATCTTTGTTCCGTAAATTACGTCAAATAACTCTTGTAAAGTAGGCAACTGTCCGATCTCTAGTAACTTGGCAATAATGTACGATGTCATCAGTTCATAGGTAACAGAATAGATTCACTTATATGTGTCACTATGAAATTATTGGTTACACTACAAAGGAAATGACATCACGGTTACATTTCGTTTGTGGCGTATGCGGCGCGTAATATCAACCAATATTCGTTGTCCTATACGAATCGGCGTCAAACTACTAAGAGCGTCAACCTAGGGTAACATCGCATGATGACATCTTTGGTCATTTGAGCGAGTAAGATTGTTGGATTGATGAGGGTATTCGTATCATCATGAGTGTTTGGTCATTGGTTAATTTCATCACCCTAAGGTTGGTCGAATGATTGAAACGAATCGGCATGACTCTAAAGTATACCTATCTCAACGGTGTAGTCTAAGCTAAAGTTGGAGTTGCGGTTACCTAGAGTTACGTCATTGTATACAGGAAGGCGGTCATGTTTGTTCTATCAGAACAGTTGTAGCTACAATTGAGTATGTCAAATTTTAGGAACCCACTACAAATGTTATAAATCTAATAGTGACAGCATGAACCACTTCAGCCCATACATACAACAGTTTTAGCTAATTATATTCTTAAGTATTGTAACGATAAATATGTGGCATGCAAATTAATGGACCTACAATTGTAACGAGTCCGTACAACTTAAGGTACCATTTGTTCTGAGGAATGGAGTGATGATATGTATTCCGCAGAACCGGAACCGGACTTGCGGTCTATTCACCGGACCCGGACCCAATTTCCAGCAATCTGATTGGCTCACATGACCAAAAATATTAATAAAATATATGTCTAAACCCTCACCATAACCCGAGCCACGTGAGCCAATCGGATCTCTGGGAATTGTGTCCGGGTCCGGGAGAATACACCACACGTCTGTGGGTCCGGGTATTTGACCTCACACAACGGGGACCAGTACTGTGTTTTACTATATAGCAACATATTGAATGATTAACCATGAGTCTTTCACGTACCGTTAGTCAATGGAAATAGCTATGTTTATCTGATATCCGCGTCAAGTGAACTGTAATTGCGTTGGACGTTCTCTGGCTTTGCTGGAAGTGGCGATATCCTCTTGTCATGTGTATATCCTTGGGGAGGAGATACCCTTGGGGAGAGGATATATTAACATCCAGCGTTGTGGTACGTTAGGCTAGGCGGCGCCTAGGTTTCGCAGCGTGTACTTTAGTGTATGATTGATACCCATGTCGTTGACCATGTGTTTTCCCTGTAAAAGATCAATTATGTACTCGAATTATTGTATAGGAAAAACAACATCAAGAATACAAGTTCATATACAACTCATAATACAATTCACATTAGCATGTCATCGCTATGCCCAGAATAAATTACATATACATTTAGTAAGTATGTGAGCTTATATATTTCGTAACTATTATCGAGATTATGTCGACACGTATAGGAAGGAATACGTGATTACGTGAAAAACTGTGATGTCGATTAGGTTAGGTCAAGGTCGCATATTGTGTCTATCGTTAAGGAACAATTTGTTAGGAAGTAGTATCATTTCCTAACTATATATAATACTACGTGGCACATGCATCGCCGTACTAATAGCCATATTAGTAGTTACAGAAATACATGTAGCATTCAATAAGTATGTGTTTATTATAGGATTGTTTTAGTCCTCCAAATACAGATTTACACGAAGTATTGACGTGGCAATAATTATATCTGCAAGTTAATGTGGTATCAATACGTGTTCAATGATACAGTAGTTGTCTGGACGCAGAATTGTCAATACTATGTGTTAATCTATATGGAAATATATTGGACTTTATGGAACAATTCGGAAATATTGTTTCGGGGGCACGTTCTATGGTTAATAATAGTGCCACGGGCTGGTCGCGTCGATATAATAAGTCTATTTAAAGCTGCTCAAACCAATGTATTTGACATTAACAGCCTCATCATGGTTATTTGGTTTCCCTCAAGTAGAAAACACATTTTACTGTTGTTCCCACACATATCAATTGCGAAATAATTAAAGATGAATGTCATCGCCTGGGACAAATTTGTTCTCTTTCTCTCTCTCTATCTCTCTTTCTTTCTTTCTCCCTCTCTCACACATTATCTCTCTCACTCTCTCACACTCCCTCACTCTCTCTCTCACTCTACCTCTTCCTCCATAACTCTCTCGCTCCATGCATTCATACGTACATACATGCTATATCGCTCTTTCTTTCTCTCTCTCTCACACACATTATATCTCTCACTCTCACACTCTCTCTCTCTCTCACTCTCACTCTCACTCTCTCGCTCTACCTCTCTTCCTCCATCACTCTCGCTCTGTGTGTCTTTCACTATTTCTCTCATCTCTCTTCTTTCATTTCCATTCCTCCATCTCTCTCTCTCTCTCTATATATATATATATATCTTCTCTTTTCTTTCTCACTCCATACAGTCATACATATACTATCATATGTATGTCAGTGATACAATGCCCGGGGTATGATCATATGATGATCATACTCACGTTCAATTATACCAGCCTCACAATAGCGAGATATTCAAATCACCAAGCGAGCTACTGAGCCGTCGGCTATTTTTTCCCTCTTATATTAGTCCTTAGCGTAAACGAATCAAATTATATACCGTGCACCGTCCCTAGCTCATCTAGATTATATTACCAAAGGAGCTCTTAGCCTCAGTGTTCATTCGCCTAATGATTAGTGTAGTTGATACGACTGAAGAGTACTTCCCGCCTTTCGTTGAATGTTTGTTATAACTCTTGGTGTTCCGAGATTATTAATGTAGTGCTGGAGGCTAGCAATTTCCATCGTTGACCCGCTCAATAGTAGAGATTCGTGGCACCTCTTGAAGACTTCTCCGCGGCCACTATATTGGTACAAATACACCTTTGACCATTAGTGATGAGGCCGTTGCATATGAAAGAGAAATGGTGTTTTTTTTATTGAGATCACACTGTGGTACTGTTATTTATAACACTTTCTTCTGGGTTTCCTTTTAGCTTTTCTTGCTTTCATTATTCAATTGGGAAATGAACGATATCGGTCAGAGGGCTTTTGTAGCAAATTAACATCCGCGTGAATGACGTATATATTGACTTGCAATCCATTCTGACACAAACGTCGCGGAAATTATTCGGTTTACGCGTAAACGTTTTATTGAGTAGTATTTAATAGGAATGACGTTTGCATTTACTCTTCTTTCTTTTTTTTTAGAACTTTCTGAACCGTAAGTGTGCTGAATAATTGGTAGGCTGTTATATTATAGGAGATGGTGCTTAAAGAATTATCGTACCGGCGCATTGCCTCTTATTGTCGTGTGACTCCTTTTAGTTTAGGTTTGTACACGGCGATTATAGCCAATCTGAATCAGTTCTCGGTCACCTGTCAAATAGACAGGCGATGTCATGTGTCCAAATTAATGTATAAGCATTGCGACAAGACAGCGTTTGGAAACAACATGCCGTTACTGTCTGTATTGATACGTCTTCAGTCGAAGAAACCAACATATATTGACAGTAATAGGTCTCACAGCGATAAGACTCAAATCTGCCGGGTTCTACGATCGAATGGTGGCCAGTAGGAAATTAGATTATAACCAGTAGTCTCGACAAATCGAGTGGCGAGCTGTCTCGCGAAATAAATTAACGGTTCTCGTTACAAGTAACAGTTAGTGAGTAGGAGAGTGTTGTCGCCAAATGTCAAATGTTTACTTACAACCTAACCGTCAAGAAGAACAATATATTGTCTCCATGGAATCGTTAGGAATCCTATATTTCGTAATTATGACGCAGATAGAAATACGTACCTGTAGGTCAACGCTAGTAAGTGCATG
Source organism: Lepetodrilus fucensis (assembly GCA_032361325.1). Taxonomy (NCBI): domain Eukaryota; kingdom Metazoa; phylum Mollusca; class Gastropoda; order Lepetellida; family Lepetodrilidae; genus Lepetodrilus; species Lepetodrilus fucensis. The sequence goes on along the minus strand of JAUTBV010142990.1, from coordinate 4,175 downwards.
TTTATTTGAAATTAAATTGTCCAGTTCTGTCATAATTAAAGACAATCAGAATGGCATGTACGGTAATGTATAACGGTGATTATGAAGTAGACATGTGAATAATTATTAATTGTGCAATAAGTAGTTAATACGTGGGATAATGTTATTACGCGGGTTGTCGCGAATGCATGTTCGATGATTGACGTTAAAATGAAGTGTACACTAATGAATATACACTGTATACCCATTATTATAATTATAATTATTATTATTACTGTTGTTGTTGCTGTTGTTGGTGGTGGTTATAGTAGTAGTAGTAGTAGTAGTAGTAGTAGTAGTAGTAGTAGTAGTGGTAGTAGTGGTGGTGGTAGACGACAACAACGTTACTATGACATGTTCTTATTGATGTGTTGACAGTTCCTGTGATCTATGATTTATTTCTGTCAAAGAGATCTGTGACATTATACTCGCTGCTCGCAGATAGTTCACACGGTCAACCTCAGTGGACAAAACTATGTCGGTGATACAATATAGCCTAAACTACCGTCTCCTAACGTTGTTGTCTGACTGCGTATTGCAAAGTGGACTACTTAGTGGAAACTCGATAAGAGAAATCGTATCTGATACCCCGTGTGACCATGGTGACGCAGACATCAAAGTGTCACCAGTCTTCGTGGTCTTGGAGTGTCTTATGCCACAAAGATGAAGCGAATGTCGAGTTTCTAATCAACTATTTTAGTTCACCGTAAACGAATTACTCCGGCCGACGTTTCAGGAAAGTCTTGCACTGGCAGTTCTAGCCTAAATCAGGGTTGTTACGCCATTGTTTACTATAGCAGAACATTTAGGCCCAGACTACCCGTACGACCGTTTCGTGAAACGGCGGCCTAAAGACTATACATATATTGAAGACGTCTTCTCATGAAATTTAATTCATACTCAGTTTATATCGCGGGGTCAGATAGGTACACGTAATATGTCTGAGTTTTCTTAAAATGTCTAATAACCCCCGAGTCCAATGTTTGTCAAAGAATCACGTATAGTAGACCTACGAACATAAACGAAAACAATACCGTCTCTCGAGCTATCGATAGGATAACACGTTAACGTCATCGGAAGTGATTCTTTAACAATAGTAACTTATTGAAACAATATATTTCAGGTGTATATGTTTACGTACTATTGTGACCTGCCATCGACTGAAGACGTCTAAACTGATTCAGAAAGCTTTCAGTACACAATATAATTCATAGTGTTACAAGTACGAAACCATTATTCAGTTCATTAGAGTATTTAATGCTATATAGCATGATATAGTCTGTGTCACACCTTCATTGTTCTCACGCAAATACTCCTATTCAAAATATAAGCAAGTCTATATTACTGGATAACAAAGAGGGTACAGAATTTCAGCGACTCATTTCATATCATCATAATACCAATCAATATAATGTATATTTTAATTAATTACTTTTCCCCTCTCATACTATGGATAGTCTAAGCATGATACTAAAAGTATGTAAAAAAAAAAATTAAACGTATTAATCGCTGTGTAACCTAGATACAGAATATACATTTGAATGGCGTTTCTGGTTTCAGTCGGTTGATATATCACCTACGTTGCAATGTAATCACTATCATAGAGGCGCTTTATTGTAATTATATAGAGGCGCTTTATTGTAATTATATAGCGGCCTCGGTATTGTATGTCGCATAAATTAATTGTGGAAATAAGTTTACAATCAACTCAAATTTCCGATTATTTATTTGTACACTGGTTGTGATTAATCATATTGTGATTGTCACCTTGACATCATTATTAGTATTACATTATGATGGTTTAGCAATGTAGTATAAATTAGTGTCTCTTTGTCAGTTTAGCCATTGTAAGTCCACTGTGCTAACGTATACAGTTATAATTATTAACCTACTATTGTTCATAATTATTAACATAATAATTACTATTGATGATATAATCATTTATTTTTACGTATTTTACAATCTAGGTATTTCTGTAAGTTGCTCGTTAACAATCGCTACGTATATTTGAAAGCATAGAACGAAAGGGTTCCAATTACAAAATAACAGTTTCAATTACTTTTAAATAATTATATTAACCTACTCATTGCTCGTGTACTTATGCTTGTATTGTTCACGTGTAAGAGTGAGACGTCTTTTCAATCCTTATTCCTTCTCGTGACAAAGTCCATTTACCACGGAACTGCTAGGGTGGGTGATATGTTGAAACTATATTAATCCGGAATCTGAAGGTCAAAGAAGATAGCCATGAATAAGGTTTACTAATAGGAGTCTGACATTTGACACTGCTACGTACGACTACTTCCCCACACGTTGCTAGTCAATAATAATAATAATAATAATAATAATAATACGATAGTATATTATCGTGTCGTGTGCAATGAAGTAATGAAGGTTTCTTTCTTGTAGGATTAGCGGTTGCTATTACAAGAACTAATTAGCTGATTGCTAACGGTACCGGGGGACATGTTCCTGAAGCTATTGTGTACATAACGACACCGTTAACGTAGTTCGTTGATCCAGAATGAGTGAGCTTGTCCTCTACGAAGGCTTAGTGAATGATGTCGCTACGGATACGACAGCTTCGGGAGCATGGCCCCAGCATCTTTCTTCTTGGGTATTTGAAGATGATGTTACTGTTGGGCAAATTAATTTAAATCAGATTTAATATACTATTTGCAGAGTCAGACATATAATGAAAGCCGTGGTGGGAGTTCACAGTAGTTCACAGTAGTTCACAGTAGTTCACAGTAGTTCACAGTAGTTCACAGTAGTTCATATGTATAGCAACAATAGTTGTGTGGCCTGCTCCAGGATTAGACAGTATTAGACAGTATTAGACAGGATTCTGGCAGTACACTTTCACGTTAGGTGTCGTGGTTTACTTTTGAGCATGCACGTTAGTTGTTCTGGCTCAGACACCTTAATAGGGCAAGGTATTTTAGCTGTGATCAGCATCTCTGACCTTTTGTTGTTTCTGACCTTGTTTCTAACCGTGCAATGAAAACAATAACTACTGTTATACGTTATCTTGTGCATGTCCTCGAATTAAATTGTAAAACTTTTATTTTTTATTGTTTTCAGATTTAGGATGACGTCGGAATATACAATGGCGGACGACGTTGAACCAAATCTGACGTTCGAGATGATCATACCAAGCAGAGCGCCCACAAATCCACACAACACCACCGTCATCGAACCCAACTCCACTACACCTCTACCGCCGGGATACGAACCTCTGGTGGTCCCCGTGTACACTCAAGCAATAATCATCACCATGTATTCCTTGATTATCGTTCTTGCTTTTGGCGGCAATCTGATCATCTGCTACACGGTGTTACGAACAAGTCGGATGAGGACCGTCATCAACCTGTTCATAGTCAGTTTGGCCGTCAGTGACATATTGATGGCGTTGTTCTGCATCCCGTTTACCTTCGTGGCCAACCTTGTGCTCAACTATTGGCCTTTCGGAGATATATGGTGCCCTGTGGTGTCCTACTTGCAGGTAGTGGTGGTGTTTTTGAATGCTTTCACGCTCATCGCGATGAGCATAGACAGATATGTCGCTATCATTTTCCCGCTGAGGCAGAAACTGACGAAAGGCAAGGCTCTCTGTATCATCAGCGTCGTGTGGTTCTTAGCTCTAGTCATACCCACACCCACGGCCTATTATTCGAGGACCCACCGCTACGTGGAGTTCCCCACTGCCCCCACTTTCTGTGAAGAGATATGGACCGAGCATAATTCGAAGAGAGTCTACTCCATTGCCATGCTCGTTCTGCAGTACATGCTTCCGCTGGTGGTGATGGCCTTTACCTACGGGCACATCATCGTCGTTATATGGATCAACAAGCCTCCGGGGGAGGCCTTGTCCGGGCGCGATCAGAGGATGACAGAGTCAAAGAAAAAGGTACACCGCAATATAGTTATAATAATAATTAAAAATAAAATAATAATAATGTTGCTGGTTGTGATATAAGATGTTACTACCGGTCTCAGCCAGCAGGGTTATCCATTTGGTTCAGTCGGTAGAGCGTTGGACTCGCAATCCAGCAACTCGGGTTCGAATCCCAGAATTCATAGAGGATCTAACATGAGTGGTCATTCAATACTGAATTTGTTAAACGAGTTGGTGAAACTGATATTGTGCGAGGCTT
>JAUTBV010142979.1:0-11190 GCA_032361325.1 Lepetodrilus fucensis | reverse complement strand
CTGCATTGCCACTCTACAGTCAGTGCATCCTATCAATATCGCGTCAGAAAGATAACTTTCGCGAACATTGATGCCGGCCCCCGGGACCACACTACCAGATGATCACTCTTTCTGAAATAGCATGTCTCATTATGGTACCTGCTTCCTGTTACTACACCATTTCACAGACCTCTCTAACATACCCTGTCTCTCAGCGACCTCTCTAACATACCCGGTCTTTCAGCGACCTCTCTAACATACCCTGTCTCTCAGAGACCTCTCTAACATACCCTGTCTCTCAGCGACCTCTCTAACATACCCGGTCTTTCAGAGATCTCTCTAACATACCCTGTCTCTCGGAGACCTCTCTAACATACCCTGTCTCTCAGCAACCTCTCTAACATACCCTGTCTCTCGGAGACCTATCTAACATACCCTGTCTCTCAGCGACCTCTCTAACATACCCTGTCTCATTGCATCCACCAAGACCACACTGACATAACCTGACTCACGATATCCACGCTCTGAGACCACACTGACATACCTTGTCTTATGACATCCACTCAGAGATCACTCTGACATACCCCGTCTCACAATGGTATCTGTAGAAGAGCAGCTATGTACCTTACACAAACAAGACTTCCTCGTGTCGTGACTGTCAGAACTGCTGCATGCCAGATGCACGGCGTCCACCAGATTCATGCCGTCTGCAGATCAATGACGCTCTACCTGCCGTCTGCAGATCAATGACGCTCTACCTGCCTGTGTTTATCATGACCTGTCAGCTGATCAGGGCAAAATATGCCACCCATGTGTAAAGCTGATAACTACTGCTAGAGTCAATGTAGAACTTATTGAACATACAAGGTAACCCGTCCCACGTGTTGGTAGTTATCATTGTTGGATTTACCTGTAAGCTGCATGTTCAAATATCACCGCTCCCGCTCAACACTAGTCCATGCTTCAATGGCTGCCTTTGCCAGGTATACAAACAAACCTCATTATAAGGCGCTTCAGTATACCACCACTATCTTATCTTCACAATCATCTCTTTCAACGAGAGGGGGTGAAAATCATTTACATTTCAATCAATTGTATCCAAATGTAAGGAACAGAGTGTGTTGTGTGTGCTAACCTAGCCGACGTTACAATGAGGACCTCACTGGTCGCTATAGACATTGGAGATTAGCCGATCCAATTTGATGCACACTAAATAATTCAAGCAGGGCACATGTTGTTTTTCAGGTAGAGTATCCCAGTATCGAAGGGCAGTGATATTACACCGGGATAAAAGTAATATGTATGTAACGTGTAAGCACACAAGCTGTACATTGTGAGATCACTACAGCAAGCTGTACATGTTCATCAGCACAACGTGGCTGTGAGCTTAATAGCAGGCTGTGTAATAGCATTGCTATGAACTGACAGCAACCAAGTGACAGACTGTAGTTTCAAATCAGTGTTGGGAGAGACTGTACTCAGCAGTAGTAGTGTACGATATATACCAATCAGTAGTGTCATGGTATTTGTACTCAGCAGTAGTCTTGTAGTATAGTATGTACTTGGCAGAAGACCGTAGTCTTCTAATAAATGTAACCTTATCTTATATTATCTGTACCCAGCAGTAGTATTACAATATATGTATCTAGTTGTAGTGTTATTGTATATATGCAACAGTAGTAGTGTTGTAGTATGTGTAATCAGCAGTAGTATTGTACCACATGTAACAAGTTGTAGTGTTATAGTATCTGTATCAAGCAGTAGTGTTGTAGTATAAGTAACCAGTGTTGTAGTATCTATAGTGTCTACAGTGTTATAGTGTCTACAGTGTTGTGTCTACAGTGTTGTGTCTGCAGTGTTATAGTGTCTACAGTGTTGTGTCTACAGTGTTGTGTCTGCAGTGTTATAGTGTCTACAGTGTTGTATCTACAGTGTTGTAGTGTCTACAGCACATACAGTGGCAAGGTCTACCTTCTGTGCGTAGTTCTCCACAGTAAATCCATCCTGCCTCCAGCCTATGAAAATACTGTCGTCTTTCAGCAGACGAATTGATATACATCCTTCCATTCCACCGAGAAACACGGAACTCACACGGAACTCACATTGGACTCACATTCAGATTGTACACAAGAGGTGGAGAAACTGTTCATACTGTTTTCTAGCCGATATAAAGATTAGAAATCCATGGTCAACAAGTGGGACTGTGTTTAAATGTTGTGTTGAGATAGCAGGGATCAACAGTTATCAGCAATTGATGACATCTCCTCCAGATCCCCCAAAACAACTGTCATAGTTATGAGATATTACTTCAATGTGTAGCTCAGCCAGAGAAATGTATCAGTGATATTCATCTCTAGTGTGCATCCTTGAATACGAAATGCCAACTCAACTTAGAATTATCGTTCACTTTTTTTGCCGACTTGCAGCTCACATGGGCAAACAGACTAGCACACTACCCGTGTGCTCATAACACAAGTAGACAGAGCCCAGTACCAATGTCACGTGGTCAGATATAGAAATAGTGTGCAGTCAGATGCAGTCTGATTCCAGCAATGACGTCTGTGGTTGCAGTGTTAGCTAACGAGTGTAGCGCCGGGGGAACTCATGAGTGTAGCGCCGGGGGAACTCATGAGTGTAGCGCCGGGGGAACTCATGAGTGTAGCGCCGGGGGAACTCAGATACTTGGCCGCCCAGCGCCTGGCAGAAGTTCTGCTTCCATCCCAGACCTGGGGCACCTGCAGAGGTGCTCAACTCACGCTCTGGTCCTCTCTAAGACACCAATAATAGTTGTATGTATCTTGTTCTACCTCGTGCGATTACAGCATACTTATTCTTGCCTAAATGGATGATCTGACAATTTTCTTGAAATACTACTTGGAATTTTCAGGAACTTGCTTTCATGTGTATTTGGATTTCATGTGAAAAACAGGACGGTGAGTCTATAACAGGAAGCTGAGTCTATAACAGGACGGTGAGTCTATAACAAGACGGTGAGTCTATAACAGGACGGCGAGTCTATAACAGGAAGTATGTCCTCAAGGCTAATCCCACATTGTTAGCCAGCAGGGGTGGACGTAATCCCACGTGATCACAATCCACGTAAATAGTGCACCTTCACAGAGTTTTCCTATTGATTCCACTGGGCAGACATTCTTCAGTCACACGATTCCTCAGAGGTCGCCGCAATCAATAACTCTGAGATGGGTGCCAATCAGACAGCAATTAAAACTGATGTAACTCCAACTGATGCTGTAATAATCCTACACATCTCAGGATAGTGTTACAGGACATGTTACAGGACGTGTTACAGTACACGTGACAAGGCCATGTCTGTGATGTAACTGTGCGACCGAAATATCATCAGACATCTCCTAACACTGTTCATCACTTGTATTGACAACGTGTTAACACTTGATATCCCAAGCTTCAAACTACATGCTGATGTTTAAGGTTTCTTCCTGATAGACACGATCTCCACTTCTACATTTCAATCTGCTACAGTGGGCCGCCAACTCGACTACATCATAGGTCGTCACAAACTCCACTACATCGTAGGTCGTCACAAACTCCACTACATCGTAGGTCGTCACAAACTCCACTACATCATAGGTCGTCACAAACTCCACTACATCATAGGTCGTCACAAACTCCACTGCATCAGCCCAGGCCAAGCATCGCACGCATTTACTTCAATCAATCAATATCCAAATACAAAAATGTTGATTTTTCAATTCTCCCAAAACATGATACATTAGCTAATCCTGCCCACTGTGTTGTGGCACATTGTGAGCAATGTAGTGAGTACCTCCTTACAATGTATGTGACTACCTGACTGACTGTCTGACTGTCTGACTGTCTGACTACCTGACTACCACGGCCTGTATCGGACTGGACTCTGTATAATTAGGTAGACTAATCAAAGAGGGAAGCTGGCAAGTCGTGAAATATTAAACACAATGGCATCAAGAGACTCACCTAATCTTGGATGTCACTACGACACGTGGGTAAACCTGGAATCCAATTCAAACTAAAGTCAACTTCTTACAACACGCAACACTAACATACCAAATATGTTTTCTACAACACCACAAGTCAAAATAAAACTAGAAAGATATGTGACACCAGGCCATCAAGATAATAACTTGCATGATGTCCGCTGGCCAGAATCCCCAATTATCCTCCGGTTATACAGGAGCTGGTGATCATGTCTTCACTCTCCAGATACACTCTGCGTTTCTCCAGTGTTCTGTTATTTGACATTACATAACATACTATTTCCTGGGATTTGCAGGAATCCTCTATTTCTGTTGTATTTCTTTAATAAGAACATAAATAACAGCGTTGCTTCTTTAATAGTATTGCCAGCATGTCAGTGTTAAAAGCAGTGTTTTCTGTGACCAAGAAAAAAGTTACAGTAAGGTGCTATTTTTCTCCTTAAATGACTTAACTTGAGTGAGTGAGTGAATTATTACTTTACGTCACAGCAAGAATATTTCACCTATATGTGACGATAAATAACTCAACTCAATAATGATATTGTGCACACACACAAAATATCAAGAACATGTCATTTGCTATTTAATTGATACAGTAACAAAATGCAAGCACTAGAAAAATATAACTAGTGAAGGTGAGAATTTCTATTCACTTCCATCCCAATGAAAGATCACCACCAATTGCAATATTGATGACAAGGCACCATCTGCACTACAGTAGGATGACAAGGCACCATCTGCACTACAGTAGGACGACAAGGCACCATCTGCACTAGTGGGATGACAAGGCACCATCTGCACTACATTAGGATGGCAAGGCACCATCTGCACTACATTAGGATGGCAAGGCACCATCTGCACTAGTGGGATGGCAAGGCACCATCTGCACTACAGTAGGATGACAAGGCACCATCTGCACTACAGTAGGATGGCAAGGCACCATCTGCATTATAGTAGGATGGCAAGGCACCATCTGCACTACAGTAGGATGACAAGGCACCATCTGCACTACATTAGGATGACAAGGCACCATCTGCACTAGTGGGATGACAAGGCACCATCTGCACTACAGTAGGATGACAAGGTAGGCTGTCCTTCAGGCAACAACCAAACTGAGCACTCGGCGTAATTAAGATGCATATCAAATATTGATCAGTCGTGGAGGAATCAATCATTCCTATATGTATCAATAATCAATGAGATCCCTGTCAACACAACATCCTTGTTCCCTGCCAGACAGCCATACCCTCATTATAACACAACATCCTTGTTCCCTGCCAGACAGCCCTACCCTCATTATAACACAACATCCTTGTTCCCTGCCAGACAGCCCTACCCTCATTATAACACAGGAATCCTATCTCAACTGAAATCGCAGAGAAATTGAGTGAAAACGTTCTTGCTTTTAGTGTTAATAAATCCAATATCTTACCTGCAAACAGAGAAGTCATGCTAACATCTAGACACAAGTGAGACTAGTAGTTGGATCCTAGTCCGTTAAGTAACCCTAGTAACCCTATTAAAACCCGCTAAAGGAGTTGTTAGTAGTCGTACGACAGTGCAATAGACCAGTATTTACAACAGTGTCTTCTTGTGAAGTAGGATTGTCAGCTTTCACACAGGAAGCGACAACTGAAGGAATACCTTGCTCACTGGTGTGATAAACACACAGATGCGTTCACTTGATTCCTGTGAAATGTATATTCATTACTACACATGCAATATCTGTTATCCACACACTCTAACAGTAATCTATCAGTAATCTAATAGTAATCCTGGATACAACATTGATTTGGAGTTAATTTCCTAAGAAGACTGTGCTAGCACACATTAGTCCACGGTCCAGATTGTTTTATCAATATCCGTCTTCCTGTACGACATATTGCAATTCTAAGTATTGTCACACCTACATCTTTTACATACATAACATCAATGTTGTCAGACAAATCACAACTATACAATATTCAGGTTAGTATCCAGTATAATGTTCAATTGTTTCTGACATGATCACATTCTGACAAGCTCAGGTTCAACTAATGACAGTGCTCACTGCCTACAGATAGCCATGAGTTAGAAGTTGAGTTCCCTTGATCTGACGACAGCTACAGCTATGGCCAACACTCGGGATTAAACTCACGTAATAATGTAACGCTATGAGCTTTCGAGTATGGATTTGTCGTAATACATACATATGCACATTATCAGATGACCATGAGAATGAGTGAGTGAGTGAGTGAGTGAATATGGAGTTTAACATTGCTGTGGGAATCTTTCACCCATTTGCGACGATGACCATGCGACCGTGAGAAATAGAGCAGTGCAAATAATTTATTGAAGAATACATCTACACCTGACAATGATGTTCAATGACAAAGTCTAGGTACTGACAGAAAAGAACAGAATCTTGATTCTCTTGGTCAGGAAAATTGTAGCCATTTATATGTGCTTTACAATCATAATATTCCACAGTTTTGATGATGACAGTGCGGATGGAAACTGGAAACAACGTCCAAGTAATCATCTTATTTATCACGTGATCTGATCTGGTTGCATTTCACAGATTCCCTTTGAAAATCATCAATAATTATCAGATTAAAAACGCACTTCATCGGATAGTAAACAATGTGGCTAAATCATCGGATAGTAAACAATGTGGCTAAATCATCGGATAGTAAACAATGTGGCTAAATCAATCTCAAAACATGTTATCAAGCCATTTCTGATTGGCTGATGGAACGTAACTCTACAATTCCAGACAGACTATCTATAGCTTGGGGAAACCCACCATGGTGAGCAGGAGACCACAGTGTCCTAGTACAAGGATGAGAAATATAAACTCAATTTGCAGTGGCAAAGCTGCTTGAAGCAAGCATCAGACAAATGATAAAGAAATGTGTTCTGTCCTGTATTTACCGAAGATTCTCATTCCTGATACAGATGATTAAACCATCTACACCATAGCATCAACCTCCTCCATCAGACACATTGTCTCTGTTACATGCACGTGTCATGGAAACACTCAACACCTCAAGGGTGTACATCTGTGTATACTTATAGCATGTAAACAAAGCTGCCTCAAACAGCTATCACTTAGCAGATGGCATTAACAACAGTGGCAGCAGTTTCAAATAGTAGCCAATACTTACTTTACTTACGTTCCTACTTCGAGGTAAAAAGTTTGCAATATATGTCCAAGATTGGAAGTGACCGGACATGCTACTGCACGTCTACTGGGGGAAAGTTGTGGCCCGCTACGACAGGTACAGGATATCATACACACCTGAAATGCTTCACTGACTTACAGCTCAACCCAGGTGAAATGGGGGACAATACATGGTAAGGGCTGCAGATAATAACTCAACGGTTCAGATGCAATGTACATAGAAGAACAATATATAAACAAGTTGATGGCAATGAGTATCCATTGACATGCTAGTTTGTTGCATAGACTATATCACCCAAGCAAATATTGGCAATTCTTGTTACCCAGCACTATGAAATCAATAACCTGGCCCTGGATGAGGATTTAATAACTGTTGTATTATATAATCAAAAATAAGTATCATAAAGAAAAACAACAGAGTATAATAGATAATTGATCAGGTGAAGCACTATGTTCACTATTATGTAAATTAGTAGATGAATGATTGTATATACTTTAACATGACAACATGCGGGTCAATATGACAAATCTAAACATCAACGGTATATAATGATATATAGCAGAGTACATCGGAAGCAATACCATTGTTTATCCACCACTCATCAACTATGCTACCACACCACTATGCTACCACACCACATCAACTGTGCTACCACACCACATCAACTATGCTACCACATCACATCAACTATGCTACCACACCACATCAACTATGCTACCACACCACATCAACTATGCTACCCACCCAACAAAACCATTGTCATCACCCATCATAAGACATTGCTACCTTTTGCCAGACAGTCACATGTACAAGTCATCTGTAATCTGTACAGAAGTCCTTATTAACAGCAACGAAAAACATTAGAAATGCTGGATCTCAGCCAATCTAAGATACTGCAGATAAAAGCTTCCATCATCAGATCCATGAACATCACTGAAATCCCTCGGCAATATAAAGTATTTTTGCCATCTTTGTTGCCAAACCAAGACCATGCAGATATGAGAGAACTTTATTCCTGTCCTGAATGTAGCTGCATTATCAACCCAAGGGAGGTAACTTGTCTCTGGTCTATCAGCTTAATGAGGTATAGGCTAGCCAGTCTGGTATTCTTTCTGCATGTCGACCTAGCCACTGCTGTATTGCTATATTAGTCTAGACCACAGAGAACCTTGCTTATTTGGTTTTGGGAAAATATATTTTAATCGCAGAATTTGAATGGATCTCATGACGAATGATTCTAGCCACAAGTATACTTAGGTATAAGTATGTTCGTTGCTTGAATGCGATGACTATACTTATATTGATCTGGAGCAGTTGAATACACTAACAGTGTTACTTACAGTGGAGTTAGTGCACTATGGTAGACTAGAACACCCCCTGGGTATTACTAACTGGATATACATTAACTGACTATCTATACATTAACTGACTATCTAACTGACTATCTATACATTAACTGACTATATATACATTAACTGACTATCTATTATACATTAACTGACTATCTGACTATCTATACATTAACTGACTATCTGACTATCTATACATTAACTGACTATCTATACATTAACTGACTATCTATACATTAACTGACTATCATCGGTCTGCTGGAACTCAAGCTTGATCATATCTGTTCTTTACAAATACAAAAAATGCTATATATTAAAGAAACACATACAATCATAGAATGAAAGTAAGCGTGACATGTTTAGAAGCCAAGTATGTACAATGTGCTAAACACTCTGTGGGTCTCATAATCTGTGGACCAAGTGAGGAATTAATAGGCCATTGTCCTACACAAAACCGTGCCCCCCTAAGCCCACGTGTTAAACAGATACAACACTAATCACAGCTCCAGGTAATGCCATACACAACAAACTCAGCAGCAATGCCGGCGCACACCACCACTGCCTATTGTCATAGCTCACAATCACAGACCAGCATACCACCACTGCCTATTGTCATAGCTTACAATCACAGACCAGCACACTACTCTCTGTGTCGCATGTCAAACAAACCAACACCGTGTAACCCGTGTATTTCAGGCCCGACTATGCCGTGTAATGTAGCCCATTATCACCTCGGGTCCTTTCAGCACAGAAAAATAGGCTGGTCATGCTGCTGTCAATAAGTGACTTGTATAGATTTCCTCGGCCCAGAGGAACTAGGAGAATGGTCTGCAGAGTTTACCCACATGGACTTGACTCCGCGTTGAAGTCGACATTGTACCAGCAATACCCTGCCAATAGACCCACGGCAACACTAGACAATCATTATTAAGAAAGCTTTCAAGATAGGACTTTGGCCATGAAATCACCATTTGGTGTTGGTCCGTTTTGACAGGTAAACAAAGGTTAACCAGTTATGCTAGTTTACCTGGAGGTATAATCACAGGTATAATCACAGGTATAGTACGGCTGGGCAGGTAATGTAAACACATACATATAATAGATAATAGATAGGAAAGTCGTGTCTGTTGTCTCAAACAGAAATCAACAAGTGAGTTAGGAGATTTAGATTATTCTCTGAAGTATCTCAGAGATATGTTGGCACTGTGTTTATGCTGGCAGGGAAGAACCTATGACAGACATGTGTTAACTGTAAGACCTATGATAGTATGAGCCATGACAAGTACACACAAGCCAGTAACAATACAGTAATTGCAGACTCAGCACACTGGAGAATGAATTAATTCATGTTTTACATTGCAGCCGGAATATCTCATCCATAGGCGACGATTACATATGGGAGAAGTTTGTCTGGGATTTGGCATCTGTGGTTGCCTCCAGAATTATGAAGGTTAACAGCTTACAGCTACAGGCATTGGAAAGTGTCTCTCGTCAGAAAAACTAGCACCGCCCAACAGTGAGTGAATATAGAGTTTAACGTTGCTGCGGGAATCTTTCACCCATTTGCGACGACCGCCCAAACAGGAAACAATAGTACATTGATAAAAGCAATGGTTATAGTATAATTGAATTTATTTTAAAAACAAATTAATTGCAGTTTAGAGCTGCTTTCAAGATTCTTTCACTTATTTCACGACTTCTCAGTTTAAGGTAGAAGAAAATCCGCAACTAATTGATTTCGTATTTCTGTGATAATAATTTCCAAAATAAAAATCCATTTAGGTCAAAGCTAGTAGAAAATTAGAAATATATTGACAAATGTTGAGTAGTACATATACTTAGCTTTATAAGTTCATTAGTACATAAGTAATTTTAAATTGGGTGTTTGAATGAACAGAGGGTTAAATTGTCAGCATAGTAATAAGAATATTAGCAAGCTCAGATTCTCTACTGCATTCTATTCAAGTCCAGAATATTCTCATGTGTAATTAACAAAAAAATGTATAGAACATGATACTTTTGTGCAAGTCATAGTTTAGACATAAATAAGATATGAAGCTGTGATATTACCAGCGGGTACAGCAGTAGCAACCTTTCCTCTCCATCAAAGTAATGTCCTGGATAGACCAGGGGAAATACCAGAAATACTCAAGCTGAATAATTTATTAGATAAATGATATTGTATTGCTCTATTATAAAAATACTATTTCTGTAGTTATTTTGCGACATTGGCGTTGGAAAAAAATTGGTGGTGGCGGTTGGGAGGAATACACCACGATAGTTTAGAAACATGTATCAGATATAATAAAGTTAGCAAAGAAATTAAAAATGTAAAAGAAATACAGAGAAGCCTGTGTGAACTATTAGGTAATGCTGATATCAATACTCATACACAAAGTCCTGACAAGAACATACAATCTGGCAACCGTAGTCGCCGGACCACACAAACTGACCTAATCTCCCCTAATCTCCCCTAATCTCCAACCCTCCTACCCAGGTACATATCACTGTCACAACACTATACCTAATCCTAATCTTCACCTAGCTATGACCCGCCCGCATACTTTTTAGGGGCACTTTGCAAACCAATTAGCATACATTGTGCATTGTGCAGGTAAATGTTTGTCAAACCAATTAGCATACATTGTGCATTGTGCAGGTAAATGTTTGTCAAACCAATTAGCATACATTGTGCATTGTGCA
>JAUTBV010142968.1:0-11190 GCA_032361325.1 Lepetodrilus fucensis | reverse complement strand
AGTGGGGAGGTAGAGAGTGGGGAGGTAGAGAGTGGGGAGGCAGAGAGTGGGGAGGCAGAGAGTGGGGAGGCAGAGAGTGGGGAGGCAGAGAGTGGGAAGGTAGAGAGTGGGGAGGTAGAGAGTGGGGAGGCAGAGAGTGGGGAGGCAGAGAGTGGGGAGGTAGAGAGTGGGGAGGCAGAGAGTGGGGAGGCAGAGGCAGAGAGTGTAATAATAAACCCAACACAACCTCAATGAATTTTTCAACTGGGATTTATGTACAAAACTTTGTAAAGATTAAAATTGTACTCGAGATACTACGTTATTATGACTATGACCTGGGTATCGTTTCACAAAGCTCTCGTAGTTACGAGACCATATGTACTCCAGTATACTCCAGCGTTACGCATGCTGACCGGGTTCTTACACGAGTGCTATATAGTCGCACAGTAGATGTGGCTCTTAATAGTCTTATGAGAACATTTCAGTGGTTTCAATAGGTGCCGGCAACCGGCGAAATTGTCTGTCGTTTTCGGAGTATTTCCCTAATTTTGCCGTCTACTTTCAATCTTCCTGATACTACTTTGTAGATGAAAATATGATGTATGCAGGTCTTTTGCCTCTTGCTTTTGCTACTCTGCCACCTACTTCCGACTGACTGAGAAAGCACGGTGTACCCTGATCTAGAGTGTGGACATAGTGAGAGCTCTATTGACAACTAACCTACAGCCTGAGGCCATCGTATACTGACTAAAGGACCTCTGTCATCCGGTTAATTACGCGTGTAATATCTACTTAACTACTGTATCTCAGCTGCACGCACTGACACCACAGTGACTGGGAATGTAGCTTTAACCCTCTACATGCTGTGGGCAACAAAGATGCCCTACCGCGCAGTGAGTGGGATATTTAGATCCCACATGGAGAGGGTTCAAATCTAACTTACTGAAACATTTGCTTTGATTCTATGTACAGTTTTGCATGAAATTCATTGACACTCATGTTTAGTAGATTATCTCTGTAAATACTAATTTTATGGAATGAAAACAAAAATATGCTATTTTGTACTTTATGTATTGATTAAAAAAACCACATAATAAACGAAAATCTGCATGTGTGAAGAACATTGCATTAACATGTGCAAATATTGAGCCTCTTCTAACTTTTTTTTAATGAAAGTTATCGAGATAAGTGATGCCGTGTAGAATGGTTACTGTTAATCCAACAAGCCGCTATTTTACTTTCCTCCCTTGTTTGAGATGGCGTTCTGAATGATCTCCCTTTATCGATATTGAGTTATGAATTACTTCCCTTGTTTGAGATTGTTTTTTTCTTCTTCTGAATATGCCTTTTTTTCTGGGTTTTTGTCTGAATCGTCATCACCTATGGGTGAAATATTCTCGCTGCGACATAGAATTAATTCAATTAAAAAATCTGAATTGTTTCAGATGGTTCCACCCGAACATTACGGGAATGGAGGCGGAGTCGTTGCTGATGGAACGCGGCACAGACGGAAGCTTCCTGGCCAGACCCAGCAAGAGCAAGGAAGGGGACTTCACACTGTCAGTCAGGTGAGAACGCTGCCCGCCAGATAGCAACAGGGATCAAAATTAACACTAGCCTGCACGCCCGGGCCATTTCTCCCAATGCTACAGGTATCCTAAGGGCTAGTAGAAATTCATAAGGTGCGGGTGGTAGCACAGTGGTAGAACGTTTAGACTTCGGAGTTAAAGGTCCCAAGTTCAAATCCCACCCCGGGGGACCCGGCATCAATATTCGCGGAAGTTATATTTCTCATGCGATATTTAGTAGAAATACAGTTATAATAAATACAGTTATAATCCTTGGTATTGTCATTACCAGCTGATGCTCGCAGGTTTACTGCAACATTCAGTGCTACGGATGTTGCTGGCTTACCTCCTACCTTAAACTGACAAGCCGCGATATTATGTGAAATTAATCTTGAAAGCGACTCTAAGCGACTCTAAACCCCAATTTAAAAAAAGCAAATACAAAAACAATGGTAATTAAAGATGTATCATTGGAATATTTTTGCATTTTTTAAAAATGCGTAAAATGATTATTTTATGTAAAAGAATATTCGACACTTTCAGGCGGAATGGGGAGGTAACCCACATAAAGATACAGAACACGGGTGACTTCTACGACCTGTACGGCGGGGAGAAGTTCGCCACTCTGGCAGAGCTCGTGCAGCACTACATGGAGAAGTGCAGTCAGTTGAAGGAGAAGAACGGCGATATCATCGAACTCAAGTACCCGCTCATGTCCGAGGACCCCACTCCAGAGAGGTGACTTTTATCACTTTATTGTCATCTCGTCGCTGTTGGTAGTGTCTGCGTAGGAATATGTGACGCGATAGTCCTTTAACAAATAGTGACTAAGTCCCTTGACAAATAGTCCATAAACTGCTGCGATAGTCTATTTTACAAATATCCATAAACTGACATATTGGGGTCAATGGAGATGTATGCTAAATATTATTTATTGTTGTTTGGTTGACGTAAAGATAATAACGTTTGCATATTCATTGAACAATAGGTATGGATATTATTTATTGTTGTTTGGCCGGCATAAACTACTTCTAGGCGACTTCGTGTTCATAGACAAACTGTTTTGTATATGAAATTGAAAATCTTACAAGAATTCACAAAGAAATCACAGTTGTCTCACTTATTGTGTTCCACTACTGTTATTGCACTCCTTTTATTGGATTCCCAGGGATATTTTATGTGATAATCTGTATATTTCTAGATGGTTTATTTATGTTTTCATATTTCTAGGTGGTTTATTTATGTTTTCATACTTTTGATTTCATATTCATGCATCTGGATATTTTTTTTGCTATGTATTTATGTGTTCATCTGTATTTTTCTAGTTGGTTATTTGGTGGTTTCATGGTTACATATCTGTATATTTCTAGGTGATTTTTAATATATTTAAAAAACTTCTAGATGGTTTCGTGGTCATCTGTATATTTTTAGGTGATTTATTTGGTGCTTTTCATACTTACAGGTGGTTTCATGGTCATATATCTGGGAAGGACGCTGAGAAATGTTTGCTGGAGAAGGGAAAACACGGAAGTTACCTGGTCCGCGAGAGTCAGAGCAAGCCGGGAGACTTTGTGCTGTCTGTCCGCTGTGAGGACAAGGTCACGCATGTCAAGATCAGATATCACGTGAGTTCTCGCGGTTACTGGCGTACATGGTCAAACGTATTTTACATGAAAGTATGTAAATTTGAGTTGTCTAAACAAGAATATTGGGCACCAAGGTACATTTTCCACAGGTCCCACTGGTTTTCGATATTTTCATATTTTTTTCATATTCTTTTTATTTGTTATCGCAAGACAAACATAAAAATAAATAAAATTGAATAAAATAGGATGTAACTTTTCCCAGATAATTTACTATTCCATTAGTCTTCTTTTTTTCCTAATTAATTATACATACCCTATACAATGGTGAGCACCGTTCTAATTTCCCATATCATCCAAAATGTTTTCTCAGTAAAATGGAAGAAAAGTTAAATGGCCAATGTTTTATTATGTCTACTGGAGAATACATAGCCGCAAAGTT
The DNA here is from genome assembly GCA_032361325.1 of Lepetodrilus fucensis. Lineage (NCBI taxonomy): Eukaryota > Metazoa > Mollusca > Gastropoda > Lepetellida > Lepetodrilidae > Lepetodrilus > Lepetodrilus fucensis. Next base: position 7,618 of record JAUTBV010142968.1, on the reverse strand, counting down.
TGACTGTTTACAGGAGACTAGCTCCTAGTAAACTAGTAAACTGTAGCGCTGATGTTTGACTGTAGCTCCAATATTTGACTGTAGCTTCAATGTTTGACTAGCTCTAATGTTTAAATGTAGCTCCAATGTTTGACTATTGCTCCAATGTTTGACTAGCTCTAATGTTTGACTGTAGCTCCAATGTTTGATTAGCCCTGTTTGACTAGCTCTAATGTTTGACTGTAGCTCCAATGTTTGACTAGCTCTGTTTGACTAGCTCTAATGTTTGACTGTAGCTGCAATGTTTGACTTTGACTGTAGCTCTAATGTAGCACCGATGCTTGACTAGCTCCAATGTTTGACTAGTTCTAATGTTTGACTGTAGCTCCAATGTTTGACTGTTGGTCAATGTTTGACTGTGTTTGACTATCTCCAGGAGGGAAAGTACGATGTGGGTGGAGGAGAGCAGTTTCAGACGCTATCGGAGCTGGTGGATCACTACAAGAAGAACCCAATGGTGGAGACGTCGGGGACAGTCGTTCATCTCAAAGTGGTCTGTATTCATTTCTACGATGTCTTCAAACTGTAACATGCAGGGTTTTACCTGACGCAGGAATCCTGCGTATTTGACGCATTAATTGGACACAATACTCCTTCATAAACCATTGTCGCAAATGGGTGAAAGATTCCCGCAGCGACGTTAAACTCTATATTCACTCACTCACCTTCATAAACCTCTGTTTCGTCACATCTGACGCAACAAAATATTTGCAAATCACAAATCATAAATCATGCAGGCCTCGACATTAAATACCCAGACAGCCCAATATTCTCGCAATTTACTCGCAAATGGATATTTCCGTCACGTATTTCTGACTGTCGGCCATCTTTGTGCTCTAATATAAATACCTTTGCATGTTTCAACCAATGAGCGCGCTTATTGTAGACTACAGTAGGCAGTGCTCAAAATGGCTGCCCTCACTCGGACACCATCACCAGCTGATCATGGCCTCTTTCTATTTCACCAATTTGCTAGTCGGGGATAAGATCCGGCCACAGACATATAGATTTGCATCTAGCAACTACAGAAGCATTGTTTTTGCGATGATAACTCTTTTATTCACGGAACTATCCAGTGTATTCCACTGGTGTTCTGTAACTTATTAAAAAACACGGACAGGTAAATTTATATTTCGGACAGGTTAAAGTGACCTAATTGGACAACCGAGAAAATAAGTTAATGTTGATCCCAGAAATTATCTGAAACTTTAGTAAGTCTTCATAGACCATGCTCATAAACCATAGTTTTTGTTATTTAGTTTTGATTGTCTTTGCTTCATAATCACAATGACTCTCAATAATATGCTATGACTCTTAAAAATATTTGGTGAGAGTCATTATGAGTCATTAGGTCTAGGGAAAACCCTGAACATGTCTACTGAAATTAATAACATGTGTTACTGGGAATAAAAATATTTAAAATTTCTACGATCTCACAGATTGAAATGAACACTATCCTACTTTTAGTGAAATGAAGTCCTATCAATTTCACATGTTAATGTTATTATAAAACAAAGCATTTTAGGTTTTGTCAAATAAAATATTTGGCACATTATTTGAGCTAGTTTCCAGCTTAGTTTTCTATATTGTCACATCATCAAAGATAAACTAGTACTATTACCATTAGGAATTTGCACTCATTGGTTATTCTTTGAGTCAGAAATATTTGAATCCAGTAATTTAATGTTTCATTATCAGAAGTTTGCCTCACAGTCATTGAAGTTGACCATTTTATATCTTGCTTACCCAAATATTAGTTAAAGCTATCAATGAATGAAGACTAATATTTTACATATTTTATTTCCAGCCTTTCAATGCCACGAGGATAGCTGCATCAGGCATCGACAATCGCATCAAACAACTGCAGGCTGAGAAAGAAAACGACAAAAACAAGAAGGGAGGATTCTGGGACGAATTTGAGGTAAACTTTTATTTTAAAATCAATAATACCGCTTGAAAGCTTGCTCTAAACACTACAATATTATCGGGTCAATGGATCAAATTACAATGAGCACTCAGTTCACCCTCTGGAAATTATTAGCTTTAATTTGTTTAGCAAAGTACATTACGAATACTTTGTTTGTTTCCGCAGCAACTACAGCAACAGGAAACGCGACATCTATACAGCCGGAAAGAAGGAATGCGAGCGGAAAACAAGGCTAAAAATAGATACAAGAACATTTTGCCGTGTAAGTATTAGCATTTACGTATCAGATGTGACACCAATGAATTTAAACTTATTTATTTAAAATTGTTATGTCTTACTTTTTCTTTCCTATTTTTCTTTCTTTCTTTTTAATATTTTTATTTTATTTGTTTATTTATTTGTTTGTTTATTCACACATATCTGATTTGGTTTTAGTCGACATCACACGGCTGATTCTGAAAGACGGAGATCCCAATGTGGTCGGCTCCGACTACATCAACGCCAACCTCATCACGGTGAGTAAAGGGGGACAACTTTCAATGACCATTGTCGCCATGGCGACAGTCCTACAACCAGGACTGATTCTGATTGCTGATTCTGTCAGATCGCAGATTTTAATGAGATTGGGACACATGAGTGCTTAATTATGAATGTTTTTGTTTTATATTTTCTCAATCAATTCATGTTTTGCTACTATTACATTTAAACAATAACGTGAATTAGCTCCCTTACATATTGGCAATAAATTTCACTTTGAGAAGATAATTCAAAATTTCAAATGATTACAGTATCACATAAAATAGTCCTGAGAGTGCAATAAAGAAGGAACAACTTTTTGAATGTGATCTTGACGTTATGTGGAGTAGTTATATCCTCATACAATCGTATTGTAACCTCTATGTATTATCTCTTTCCAGTCTGAAGATGATAGCACGGAGCCAAAGAAACTGTACGTTGCTACACAGGGTTGTCTCCCCCACACAGTGGCAGACGTCTGGAGAATGGCATGGCAGGAGAACTCAAGGGTCATTGTCATGACAACCAAGGAAGTCGAAAGAGGAAAGGTTAGTGTTTGAGATTCTACTTTGTTTTGATCCCAGTAGTGCTTGTACATTTACTGTATATTGCTCGTCGCAAATGGGTGAAAGGTTCCTGCAGCGATGTTAAACTCCATAATCACTAACTGTATATGTCTGTTATACTGAAAGGCACATTTGAACAGGCTACACGCGTGAAAAGGCGCTGTATAAATTTAGTATAATAATTATTATAATCCCACCACCACCACCACAATCTCCATGCAAAGGGAGGCAACTAACTCGAGAATGGTCACAAGGAACTGTAGAATATGATAGTAGCTACAAAATGGTACTTCATTATTGTATTGACTACTACTTTTTATTAATATCTATTAAACTAGACATTACATAATTACCAACATGTGAAATAGCAATAACTGGCAATTCACTTTTTTATTAATCTCAATACTGATTTCAATTGTAATATTGTGATTGTGCTGCTGAAGCTGAAGTGTCCCCACATGAAACAAGGGAGTTTACTCCTGTATTCTGTATTTACTCATTGCTGCATAGCTCGGCTGTTAGAGCTTACAACTCACAATAAGAAATCGTGAGTTTGATTCTGATACATCAAGGTATTCTCTGAAGTAGAAGTGATGATCGTGTGTAAGGAATCAATCACAGTATGTGGTGTAGGATCATCAGCTCTATAAGTTTGATTTTGGTGTACGAGTCATTCATCATACTATTTTAATTTTTAATTTTCTTTGTATATTTTATAATTTATTATTATTATTATTATTTTTAATTAAGAGGACAGAATAAATAGGACATCCATCATGCTGGATATTTGTATTAAATGTAACGTAATCTGATGGTGCTATGTTGTTTCCTGTAGAACAAGTGTGCGCGGTACTGGCCGGACGACAGCTGTGAGAACAAGGAGAGAACTCTGAACGTTCCCGGCGGCGTCATCAAAATCAAACTGCTCAGCGAGTTGATCGAAACCGACTACATTAGCCGAGAGGTGGAGGTCAATCGCATCATAAATGGCAAGGTCAGGTCATAATCATTTTTATATAAATGAAAATAATAGTTATTATGGTAACTAATATAATGACAAGGTGTGGGTGGTAGCGCAATGGTAGAATGTTCAGAGTCAAAGGGTTCAAAATCCTGCACCAGGAGCCCGTTGTCAATGTTCGTAAAAGTAAGTAACTGACGTGATCGTGGTAGGATGCGATGTCTGTATTGTGGCAAAACAGTTCATCATCCTTGGTCTGTCGTTACCAGCCAGTGCTCGCAGGTTTACTGCAACATTCAGCGCTACAGATGTTGTGGGTTTCCTTCTGCTAAAATCCATTTCATGTAGAAATTTCATGTTTTGTTATTATTATTACTATTATTATTACTATCATTATTCGTGCGAGTGCGTTTTAAAGTTGAGTTCTAAACCTGCTGCCCTAAACTGACAAGTCATTGATGTAAGTGAAAGAATCTTGAAAGCTACTATAAACCCCAATACTAAAAAAACCCAATTAGATAAAATATTAAAAAATAAATAAAAATAAGAAAAATAAATGACCGAGCGTCTGGGTGATGGTGGTGTTTGGTTGTGCGTGCAGGACGAGGGGACGCGGATCATCTACCAGTACCACTTCCAGACATGGCCGGACTATGGCGTGCCCACAGACCCCGGCAGTGTGCTAAACTTCCTCCACATTGTCAACGACAAGCTCGACACCATCGAAGGCGCCGGACCAATCATCGTCCACTGCAGGTACGCAAAGTCGTCCATCACCATGTCGTCCGTAATGGCGTCATTTATTTTGTCTCTGATGTCATCAGGAAACATGTTCAGATAAAGACTTGTTCATTAAATTGGCTGTTCGTGGATCCCGGAAGTTTTTCCAATAAATATTGTTTTTAAATAAAATCAAAAGAAATCTACGTGACATCATCAGTGACATCATTTGTGGTGTTATCAGTGATCTCATCAGTGATGTCATCTGTGACTTCATCCTCACACTCTAGGGGTACTTAATTCTGTTCAGAACGCACTTCATGTGGTACCCCAAGCACACATCTAGAGAGAAACTTTCACAGAAAGTTTATGAGTTATAAATACTTAAAATAGAACAATGATAAAATATATTTCATTGGATTTTTCCACCAAATTCATTGTACACGTTTCCCTCTAGATGTGTGCCAGGGGTGCAAGGATAATGTGATGGCTGCTTTGCTAACATCCATAGTTTATTTCCTTGTTTTGGGTTTGAAGATTAAATATTTTTCATCCAGTATGGAACCCGGGTGTAACAATAACTCGCTCATTCAACAAGTTTATTTTTCTCATACCACAATGCTTTTAGCAATATGTGTTCAATGCTAACAACTATTCTGTATTTTTTTCAGTGCTGGCATCGGAAGAACGGGCACATTTATAGTTATAGACATCATCCTTAATCAGATTAAAATGCAAGGTAAACAGCGGCTTGGTGGCCAATCATATTCCAGTTTGTTATGCTATGTGATCACCACAAAGCAAATTACAATAAATGGCACAGAATTTAACCAGGGTGATCAGCTAAAGTTATAGTCACCAGATTCAATATTCTTATGAATGTATTAGAATTGTGCCTAATGAATTCCAAATATATGTCTATTGTAAAACATCTCTGCTAGAAATACAATACTTTCTCTGTTTCGTATTTTTTAATATTTGGGCAAAAGATTACTGATGATGTAATCACTGATTCACTCCCTTCACTCACCCTGTCCCTCGGCAGGTTTCGACTGCGATATTGATATTCAGAAGACCATACAGATGGTGAGGTCACAGAGGTCAGGGATGGTTCAGACTGAGGCTCAGTACAAGTTTGTGTATATGGCGGTGTGGCACTACATGGAGACCGAGAGACAACGCTGGCAGGCCGAGCAGGTACGTCGCGCGTCGATAGACAGCGATAACTTTCACTTTCAGTCTCATGCAAAGTGCCAGAACATTGGAAATTTCCCGGTTCAAATCCAGCCCCGGGGGCTCGGCATCAATGTCCATGAAAGTTACATTTCTACCGCGATATTGATAGGATGCGCTGTCTGTAAAGTAGCAATGCAGTTATCATCCTTGGTCTTGTCAGAACCAGCCGGTGCTTGCAGGTTTACTGCAACATTCAGTGCTAAGCCTCGCACAATATCAATTTACCAACTGGTTTAATAAGTTCAGTAATAAAATGAGCACTCATGTTAGATCCTCTATGTATTGTGTCGTGTTGTATTTCCATGAGATTTCCTGATGCTTTCTTTGTTCAAGAAGAGTCAGGTGGCTGGACGAGAGTACACGAACATCAAGTACGCCACAGGCTCCGAGAACCAAATCAGGGCCCGCAACTCCATCCCGGCCAACTCACTACCCCCACCCAACACAAGACTGCAAGACAAAGTAGTTCCCAAGTACGTCCACTGCGTGTTTCTGAATTGTTATTTTTTTCAACATCTATTCTCATTCTTTCTGGTGCTATGCGTATGTTAACTCTCTCCTTGCTGGAGTCAATGGAGATATGGTGAGAGGGTTAAACCAGGTGCATCAGGTTATTTGATGAGACTAGGCAGTGTTGTACCTTATTGAGCTTATTGAGAGGAGTCGTTGTATGTATGGGTGAAATATTCCCGCGGTGACATAAAGCGTTAAGTCAATCAGACGAGGTTGTCATGCAGTGTGTGAAATTCAACCAAACATCTCCAATATTGTGAGCATGGATTTAGCACAATATATATGTACATTATATCAGTGTATAAAACTCCAGCAATTTCACTGCCAGACATGAGGACTGGTAAGTCTGAGAAGTTACCCGTCCTCATACAAATAACCCGTCGCGGGCGTGAGGACAGGCTCTATTTCAAACACTGTTTCTATCCGATGTTTTCCTGTATTTGGTGACAGGCACATTTCCGCTAGATAGAAACCATGTTGGAAGTGAGCTGTGTTGCTTGATTCATACTCTCACTATCATGTGACATGCCAGGGTTAGAAGTTCCCACTCACCCGGCCCAATCCATTTTCACTAATGTTAAACATGTTAAAGGTATCTTATGGGCCAGTAGAAATTTCATGTTTTTTTTGTTATTAATATCATTATTCGGGCGAGTATGTTTTAAAGTTGTTCCATTCTTGGCATGCATCTTTCAAAGCTATATCCGACAAATGGAGCAGTCTTTGGGTTAACCTGATTTCTTCTGCAATCTTCCTCTGAGCGTCCGTGTCAAATGGATCAGCCGTGGCTAGTCTGAACCGCTCTCTCTCCTTTACTTGTCTCTCCTGCTGCTGCTTCAGAAATACCTCACGGAACTTCTCTGCAAGTCAGACATCAAAACAAATTAGCTCAAGCTCATTCAGTCATAATTATAGAACCATATTTACCCTCAGCCACCCCTGCTTGCATGTTAATGACTACCAAACCAAAAAGAGACCAACAGGTACAGAAAATAAGTTTTGGATAAATATTGATGTAATTCAACAACGGTATTGCGATATACGTTATTGCATTCCCTTTATCTTTTTTTTGTATTGGGGTTTAAAGTAGCTTTCTAGAATCTTTCACTAATATCACGACTTGTCAGTTTAGGGCAGGAG
>JAUTBV010142957.1:0-11191 GCA_032361325.1 Lepetodrilus fucensis | reverse complement strand
TATATGAATATTAACCTTGACAATAGGCTTAAGCGGTGTTAAGAGGTTCTAATTCCCCTGGTTCCAATTATGTAGCACTGAGCTTACGTTACTACGGTATATACATGTAATAATTTAAGATTATTTATAAAGTGCAGATGATTGTAAATTCATAGGCACAGATGTTACTGCATGATGGATGCGTTGGACATTATTTTTCCAGGTTCTTTCTATGAAAATTCCACCGTAAACGCAACGATGAATGCTCGGGGACAATATGCAGTTCCCATAGACATGATACATGGAAAACTTGCATTAGTACGTTTTATCCAGATTTTTAGTTTTAACACATATTTTACTCAAGATGGAATGGATAAGTTCCAACTTATTACAACTCATAGTTTATGCTCACATTCGTATTACTTCACAATTACAAACCAATTCATCAATCAGTTATTTTAATCTTCTATGATGTTGGATTATTCACAATCATTGATCTTTTGGGGCATACCGTATTCGAGATACGAATTTATCGAGGTTGGAGACACAAAGAAGTTTCGTGAATCCTATTTTATTTTTCGAGGTTGTCTGGTTTCATTATTAACAACTATATGTAGATTACAGATGTCTTATATTGCTAAGATATTTTGAGTGCATATGCCATTAATACCACGAAAATACTATCTCACGAATATTTTCCGGCATACGGTATTCTGTTGTCCCTAGTGCTAACAGTTGGCAGATGGTTAAACAACGTAACTATTTTCTACTACATTTACGTAAATTTAACATAAATGGATCAAAGAGAATGTCTATGCACATTAAGCTATGGTATGTCTAGAAACAAGGAACACTATTTCTTCAGGCAGTTATAACACGGTCTAAGATATGAATTTAACAGACATGTTCCTTTCATTTTTTATTTTCCAAAATCAATTTCAGTTGATGGGAAGCTTGATGGCTGTAGGCGTGGTCCACACGCTGATTGGTGCCACGGGCCTAGTGGGTCTGTTGACCAAGTTTATTGGACCAATCACCATCGTTCCTTCTCTTACTCTCATTGGACTATACATCTATAAATCAGCTGCTAAATTCGCGGAGACTCAGTGGGGCGTGGCCGCATTGTGAGTACTTTAGTTACAAAATGTAATTCAAATTTAATTCTTGGTCTGTCAGTACCAGCCGGTGCTAGTAGGTTTACTGCAACATACAGCGCTGCAGATGGTGTTGGTTTCATCATAATTTAATTCAAATTTAATCCTTGGCCTGTCAGTACCAGCCGGTGCTAATAGGTTTACTGCGACATTTAGTGCTACGGATGTTACGGATAAACTGACAAGACGTGATATACGTGAACTTATTTTGAAAGCAGACATAAACCCTAATTCCCAAAGAAGATATAATCGAATTTAATATTGTAAATATGTGATGGTTAACACACGGCCCGAGGACGTTACGGTATCTAATGCACGACGTTGAAGGAAGTAGCCCGAGGGGTAATTCCTGAAACGGAGTGCATTACATGCCAGTAACGCCCGAATACCGTTTGTATACAAATTATAATATGAATATAATTATATGTAAGGGACTTTACGAGAGATTCATTCAAATGCATACTATTTTGAAAATCTATACAACTTTAGGTTAAACCTTCGTCGGCTAGGTGGCCTAATGGAATATACCGCAAGAGTTCGAATCCCGGCAATCGAATTTATCTTTATAGACTTTGAATATTTTGAAATGATGTTTTAAAAAACCATCAAACATTCATGCGTTATTACATTTGACCCCGTTAATAACACACGGAAAAATGTGAATAACGCATGGACACATGCTAATAACGCATGGACACATGTTAATAACGCATGGACAAATGTTGGTATCAGACGGAAAATATAATAACGCACTCCTGATAATATACTCAAAGCACACATGACAGTGTATTACGAGAAAAGAAGAGACACGTGTTATAGTTGGAGTGTACGCTCTGGAGGGATATATGATGTATTATTGACAGCATACATTCAGAACAAAACCGAATAGAACAGAACATTCATTCACTCAGGCCGACAACCTCGGCATATGAGGTACAACAATAATAACAGAATATAACATGGTAATGTTCACATAATAATGAGGTAAGTTCGAGTAATAACAATGTTCGACCATAGGTGGAATATTTAACACTGGTCCGACTATCTAGCGAGGTAATTGTATTTCTTCACGTGTTTTATGGAAAACACGATGTTTGCGACGTGATCATACTTTGGACTAGATATCGACTAGAATGCGTTCGAGTGGAAGAGTTTACTGCGCATGTGCACAATTCGAACATTGTTAGCAATCTAACTTACCCATGGTTGACCAATCACATATGGTTCACCTATTTACGGATCACATGACACTTACCTGAAACTGCAAACGTATCTATCTTGAGTTGTATATCCAACATGATGTGTTCAACCGGATAACCCCACTGGTTTTCCATAGTTTCATATTTCACTTCAATACCTATACAAGTTACTCCAATCTGCAATAATACCTAACTTCTCCGGTAGAACTGACGATATATAATACCGGTTAAAATAACAGTTAAAATTACATGTTACAATATTACGAATGTGAAAGGGAAGGTAACTCTACATTCACTACCTACCAATACTATTTGCAATGAGTTTTGTCCTTGTCAAACAGTACAAGTGGGACCGGAATTATCTTCTCTCTCTACTTGAGGAACGTGTCCGCGCCTCTGCCCGTATGGAACCGGAAACAAGGCTTTCATATCTTATGGTTTCCGTTCCACCAAATGTTTGCTGTAAGTGTTACCAGACTGACAGATTAATCCTCAGAAACGCATCATATGAATTCTCGAGGATGGCATAGGTTTTTGCCTTCCTTTCAATTGAATTAAATCACTCATTAGAAGCCACACATTTACAATGACTGCGATCAAAACGGGAGCATTTAATTTCGGAAACTTTCCGGTACTAGCGCCCATTTTACATTGATATTGACGCCTCCTGTTGAATAATACACTCTAAATAATTACAGAAACCGAAATGAAGATGTTTCTAAGACGTTTAGCTTAATAATTCTAACGAAATATATAGCAATCGGAATTATTTCATTAATAATGTTCTTGTGCACATTAAATCCCAGCCTTGTTCAGGATTACGCATTCATTCCCCACACAACCAGGTCCACCTAGCACACAACCACATCCATCTCAAACAACCACGGCCCCCTTCCCCACACCCCCACACAACCAGGTCCATCTCCACACAACCACGTCCACCCCCACACAACCAGGTCCATCCTCCACACAACCACGTCCATCCACCACACAAACACGCCCATCACACAACCACGCCTCCAACCCCAACTCCACCCAACCCCAACCAACCCCAACCATGTCCATCTCACACACAACCATCTCACACCTCGCTATCTCACATAACCAAGCTCGTCTCCTACACAACCACTCCCATCTCACACACAACCACGCCCATCCCCAACATAGCCACGCCCCCACCCAACATAACAATGCATATCTCACACACAATAACGCCAATCTCACACAAACACGCCCATATATATATACGCTTCACCTCAGTTTCTGAAACAATATTAATTTTATTTGTTCTACGTCACCCAGGTGCTACTGGCCATCATACTAGGATGGCTACTGTCGGTCATCTTGACGGAGACTAACGTCATCTCCGACGACCCTCTCAACGTCGCCTACAACGCCAGAACTGACTCCCGGAACTACGTCATCAGGGAAAGCAGCTGGTTCTATGTTCCGTATCCTGGTTGGTTTCGTTTTCTCACCTTACTTCAAATTTAATTTTAATAATCCGGGAAGAGAAGGAAATGAAAGCGGAAATGTGTAAATCGTTCCCTCGTTCCTGTAAACCGTTTGAAATGTTCAAATGACTTGAAAACATTTAGAAAACTTGTAAAATTCCTAACTCAATTATTTTTCTAACGTTGAAATACACACAAAAAACACGGTTTATCAAGTAATTATGCACACTATACATGTCGATGCACTACTACCTGTTGCGATCCTAATGCCATGTCAATGATAGTAGGCCATCATTTACATAATCCCCACGATACTTGAATGAAATGTACATATTATTATTGTTCTTAAGTTCGTTAATTTAATTAATACTATAATACTAACTATTTCAAAATATTCTAGACCAAAAGAAAAAAATCTTATATTTATATGTTACTCTATATATTGCATATTATAGTTCACTATTTCAACGTTTAATCTCACATAAATGTGTATTTCAGGTCAATTTGGATACCCTCAGTTTAATACGGCAGCATTTGTGACATTTCTACTAGCTACGTTCTACTCAGTTCTCGATTCCATCGGTGACTACATAGCATGTGCAAGGATGTGCTTCGTTCCACCTCCCCCAACACATGCGGTAAATCGAGGCATCGTTGTTGAAGGAATCATGAGCTTTATATCGGGGGCCATTGGAATTGGTCATGCAACAGCTTCCTATGGTGCCAATATTGGTGCAATAGGGTTAACCAGGGTAACTATTTAACACTGTCCTCGAGAAATTATTATTATTATTATAATATACATTATTATTATTGTTGTTATTGTTATTATTATTATTATTATTATTATTATTATTATTAAATGTGTTATTGTTATTATTATTATTATGATTATTATTGTAATTATTATTATTATTATTATTATTATTATTATTGTTAAAATGTATGCTTCAAATCTCTTAATATTCACTTTATTATAGGTCGCCAGTCGTCGTGTATTCCAAGCTACTGGGATACTGGTAGCATTGATGGGTATTGTTGGAAAGTTGGGCGCCGTTTTTGTTACCATCCCCTACTCTGTAATCGGCGGCACCATCATTATTGGCCTGGGCATCTTCGTAGGAATTGTGCTGTCAAATCTGCAATACATTGACTTAAACTCGCCTAGGAATCTGGCTATTATTGGGATTTCACTTCTCCTGGGTCTGATGCTGCCTTATTGGGTGGAGAAGTCTCCGGGGGAGATGCAGACAGGTATTACTATCGTTATTATTATTATTATTATTAGTAGTAGTAGTAGTAGTAGTAGTAGTAGTAGTAGTAGTAGTAGTAGTATATTATTATTACATTGCTATTATTATTATTATTATTGTTAATTATTATTATGATTATTATTATTATGATTATTAATTATTAATTATTATTATTATTAATTATTATTATTAATTATTATTATTATTATTATTATTATTATTATTATTATTATTATTATTATTATTTATTATTATTATTATTAATTGTTTTAATTTCTTTATTTTTCATTTTATTTTTATTTTTTATTTTTTACTTTTAAATATTTGTAGTATTATTATTATCGTATTATTATAATTATTGTTGTACTGGTTGATTATTCTGCTGATGATGATGCGGATGCTGCTGATGAGATGGAGTGATTATTTGTGTTATTATTACTATAAGAAATACTATTAAAATTTACTAAATTTTACTATACATATTTACTACTATTGTTATTATTATTAAGAATTGCTACCCTTCATCTGATAACTATAGTGTATAAGCCTATCGCACCCATACTCACATAATACAGGTAAATGATTTGTTCAGTATATTTTTCATCCTGGTATAATTGTTTCATTCATGCAGGTGTTGAGATGATTGATCGAGTGTTGACAATTTGTCTCTCTAATCCCATTTTCGTCGGAGGATCAATGGCCTGTTTCCTCGACAACACGGTACCTGGTGAGCAGTGATCTAGAAAAACACTACTATAGGACTAATAATGACAGAAATATGTAGGGGCCCGCTATTATCATAATATGACGGCCAGGTTTACGCGAAACAGATTACTCGTACTCTATATGGATTTAATTTATTTAAGGGATAAATTGTCAAAAAAAGGCCGAAAGATTGGTCAAGGGCTTTGTTACCGTAGACAATTTCATGTGAGAGTTTTCGTTTTTCACAATTACTATTATTTAATAATGTTTGAGTCTTTATTCATTAATAATGATCATGATCGCCCATCATTGAACAAATTCTTTGGTTGAAGAAGTCATGAAGTGGCCTGTTTTTAAAAAAAAATACAATATTTCTTTAAATTTAATAAAAAAATTTGGGGGGATGTCCTTTATTTTTGTGTGGGATGCGCCAATCAGTCAGATTGCAGAATATCATGCGAAAGGTATTCATTAATTATATTTACACCAATCTACACTATCTAACTGAAATGAAACATTTATTTTGCAGGAACTGTTGAAGAGCGGGGTTTGTTGGCTTGGCTTGGAGAAGATATTGATGTTGATTCTAAGGACCACACATCCGGGCTATCGTCTATGTATGAAGATGGATACGAAGTCTATGACCTGCCATTTGTCCCGAATTGGATAAAACGATCTAGAATTTCCAAGTTCATTCCCATACTACCAAACTATTACAAAACAAAATTAAGAAGCATTCCGAAAGATGCTTAATAGCAAGATCATCTTTGTAAGAAGTCAAAGGTCACCAATCAAGTCAGGTCATTGCGTATTCAGATATACAACTATCTTTCTCCGACAAGTATGATTCTTTGGAGAACAAAAAGTTGAATAATCTAGAAAGATTTGTATTTCTAAATTAATTATTACCTATCCAGATAGCGATCGTTACAGTACACATATAATCGTGACGTCACATTTATTGTGTAGAGATTCCACAAACCCCTTACATCGCTAACCCACTTTGGATATGGCGCTAGCCTAAGTGCCCTCCTTTCGTGGAAGAACAATGTGTTGAAAGCTATGAACAGTAAAACGTGGGGATTACCTTTTTTTAATTATCATTGGCGATACCACGTCATTCTGTAGATTTGTTTTCCCATATATTTCCCTAATTAGCAATATTATGTCGAAAATAAAAAATTACATATTTTTAACGTTTTTAATATTCTTTCAGAAGATGATATTGCCACTTTAAAGGAATATATCCCCAAATCAAACTCATTAATATAATTGCAATAATAAGTTTTAAAGTATAACACATGAACAATCTAATTATGTACATCAGAATAGTATTGGGTAATAATAATAATAATAATAATAATAATATAGACATCTATACTATGCGCCAATTTCCACACACGCTCATTACACTTGTCAATGGATCAGTGTGCACTAATTTTCCGTCTCAGCTCACTTGGGAGTATACTGACCAAGCTGCCATGTTTTCGAAGCTGGAAGGTTGGCATTCACATTGCTATAGGGTTTGCGTTCATCCGAACGACTGCTTATTCCGTGCTCGGTGAATAGGTACAATGCATCACTATTGAGACACTTCCCTAATGTGACACCACCGCCTATTGTGAAGGAACGAATCGTGTCTGAAAGCCGTCACATTCATCCCTTAACGCATTTGCATCGTTGTCTTCCAACACGAACATTATCCGTTCAATGTAGGGTATACTTTTCACGAAGCTCTCTTAACCACTAAGCGACAATAACGCTCTCTTAATAAATACACTGCAAATATAACGCTATATTATTATTATTATTATTATACATTTATATAGCGCAAATATCCAGAATAACTGCTCAAATGGGCGTATTGTATGGTCTCTTAGCGGATGAGAGAGCTTTGTGAAAGGATAGCCAGGATTATGTTTCACCATGTAATATGCCAGTCATACGTACGATAGTAAACATGATGAAATATTATTAATCAAAAGCATTCATTTATTTGGTCATTTCATACACATTATGTATAAATACGTGCACATTATTGTATATAATATGTTATTTTGGGATAATAAAAATGTTTAGATTGATTCACTTTTAAATGTTATGATATTATTTACTTCAGATTTATCTTTGTCTAAAAATCCATTGCAGAGCCAAGCATATTGCTCCATTACGAGAACAGGAATTCATACTTTAAATTTAGGAAACTTTCAAATAGCTGTTACCGTATTTATACACACATTGAATGTATGTAGACCATGAGGAGTGTGAGCGGAACCATTATTCACAGAGCGCCATTAATCTGATCTGACCATGCGATTAACCAGCGCCCGTGGATCGGATGTGCTGTCAATATGTTTACGGCTAGTACATACGTACTATGGACAAGTTAAACGTACTAGAAAGTAATAACAGGGAACATTAATGAATGTCCATATTAATAGTGACGTTAGTAATGATAATATACGGAAAAGCATGAAACATAGACACATATATCAATACTTGCTAGTATATACTATGGGCACCGATGAAGCTATGACCAGTTAAAGTATCGTATCCAGAGTTTAGAGGTTGTATTTCCGTATTACCACACAGTGTGCTACAGAATACCACAAATGCATACCATTATAGCCTACTATATTTATAAAAAGTTTGGCATGAAATGCATTAACACCCCTATTTCGTAGATTATCTTGGTAAATACTTCATGGAATGAAAAACAAAAAAACCCTCCATTTTCTTATTTCATTTGACCTAACCAAAATTAAAAACCTAAAAATATTGCACCACTAATAAAAAATGTGTTTATATAACGATCACCAAATATTTTGACTAAGTATTATCTGTTTCTGTAGAGAGTCAATACAGTTGTCATCAATTGTTCTGTCAGTACCAGCCGGTGCTCGCAGGTCTACTGCAACATTCAGCGCTACGGATAATCGGGATGTTACGGGTTTCATTCTGCCTATAACTGACAAACCGTGATATTATTGAAATAATATTGAAAGCGGCTCTAAACCCCAAATAAAATGTTAACAAACGTATTGCGGGTGACAGAGCTTTGACCTGTTCAATCATCTCTCCTAGGGAAGGGTACAATTCCGAGCTTCGCTTACTACAGTATAGCCCTTCCCATCATTCCCCACCTAAATACGGCAGGCAAATTTACACTCTGGCGGCAGAGTGAGTTGTCACCCCTTGTGTAAACGTTGTCGAAACGTCCAAAATGGCGAAAAGTTCGCTGTAGAAGTTCGTGAGCGATATGTAAACTAAGTTTGGGATTGAATGTCAAACAGATAGGCCATAATCAGATAAAAGCCTGTGTAGCCATTCAAGAGAAAGGTTTTTGTTTTGATATGGCATCCGTGTATGGAACCAATTTATATGAGGTGACGACGAGACTAGCGAAATATTTGTTGTTGTTAGGCGGAGCTTAGGGCGAATCTGATTGGATTACCTACACCGCCTGCGGAGCTTTGATCACAAAGTGCCCGGAAAACATAGCCTATGCAGCCAAGGGACACTACGAAGAAAGTCGAGATGTGTCACGTGGGCTAAGCAAGATGACATCTAGTATACTTGGGGTAAATGTATATGTCTGTTATATTTGAGGTATATAATATCTAGTATACTTGGGTAAGTGTATTGTATACTTGGGTATATGTCTAGTATGCTTGGGGTATATGTCTAGTATACTTGGGGTATATGTCTAGTATACTTGGGGTATATGTCTAGTATACTTGGGGTAGAGTATATACCCCAAGTATACTAGACAGTTACTAGACATATTATGTCTAGTATACTTGTGGTGTAATGCCTGACATGCCACAATGCAGCTGTTTACATATACCGGTAGGCCTACTACAGATCCATGCGAGCAGCTCGGTGTATTGGTGTATCCCTTCTCGTCAGTCGTTTCAGAGCACGAAAGAGGTTAGATATACAAACAAGTATACACACTAATACTGTGAAAGACAAATGGAGTTCATAATTACAATTCAGGGATAGTCCATCAGTATCAATAACTACACACCATCTGTGAAACTTAATTAAATATCGTAATCTGGCTTGATCAAATCTGACGATGTAACAAGAAAAGCAATTTGTGAGCACACACGACCTGGTGTCCACCCTGTCACTGAAGGTGAGTATCCAGGTAACACATCAGTCCACCCTATCACTGAAGGTGAGTATCCAGGTAACACATCAGGAAGAAACGACCTTGACAAGAAAAAACATCTCACAGAAGAGGAAAGAAGGGTTCAGAATAAGTAAATCTAATCTAATGTCACTTTATGTATATAATGGAATAGTTGTAAGAAACATTTATAATTTCTTCTAGGATGTTAAAATTTACATTTATATGTATGAAATTTCATGTATATACATGTATTTGGGTTAGAACCCAGATCTTTTGATTTTTTTTATATCACAACAAACCGGTGTCGTTCAGAGATTGGTGTCATTGAGTTAGTGTTGAGTTAGTGTTGAGTTAGTGTTGAGTTAGTGTTGCGTTAGTGTTCTGTACACCAATAGGACCATCCTAGAAAACACTAGAGCATTATACCGACCTAACATCCGTCAATGTGACGGATATTATGTTGTTATAATGCCCAGTGTTCTGGAGGATGAGATTAACACAAACGCTTGGTGCAGAAATAGGCAAGTTTGACGCGTTGAAACTATATCAAGAATACCTACGACGATGGTCACACGTACTGTCACACCCTACGGAGTCACACCCTAAGTAAGTCACACCGTAAGTAGTCACATCATTACTATAGTCGTGCCCAAGATAGCATACGAGAGAGTATAGAACATCTGCAGCATTAATCTGGTATACAATATTAATGTCATCTAGATGCTCACTTGTTACATTGGCTGATCAGACATTAAGTAAGGACCAGTTCTCACAGGTCAGTCCACTCTGGTATTCTGGTATATCAGCACTCTCTGAAGCCAATGCTAGCCAATAATTAGCCTTATATGTAAGATTGTATGTGCCAACCTATTCAGATTAAGTCCATCATTGAGGATTGACGTGCAGGAGTTTGATGAAGATTGCCTGAGTGCGGCGACACGTACAGCTGTCACAGGTGGCCGAGACACGCGAGTGACTAGTAGATGAACTAGTAGACATACAAATAGACAGACTTGTAGACACACTAGTAGACAGGCTAGGCACAATGCAGGGCTAGTTATCCTATGATTGTCATGAGGCACTTACTGTCACATGCCTTATTCTCAACAACATATTTTCATATTTCATTATAAGCCTCCTATGACGTCATCCTATTATTTTCCACCGTACCTTCTCCTATCGTCAAGACCCAGTGAGACCTCAACGTACTTACAACTTGAATCAGTCCATCAGAGGTCTTACTTGGAATACTTGAGGTCTTACTGACCAAGTTTGGGTCTTACTTGGAATGACTTTAGGTTTTACTGAC
>JAUTBV010142946.1:0-10000 GCA_032361325.1 Lepetodrilus fucensis | reverse complement strand
GTGCCCACCACTTGAGTCCATTGTGATAACACCCATAGCGCAAGATATTGATTGGATCGAACACGAAATTAAACCGCTTGACGAAAATAGACACGAGGAAAAAAAATTGATATAAATGTAATAGAGCAGAGACCAAGGTCTGCTACTCGTAATTGACGTCATTGTCAGAAGTAAACATATTGCCAGCGCTAAAGGGGGGATATTTAGACTCCCAGGCGTCTCGTCAGCTGACGATATCAGGTGGCAGGAGGAGGCCCATCACATGCATTGGACTGGATATACCTACATTAGAAGTAGCTACAAACAGTGTGAACCGCAACAGGTGCTCCCTGTAATAAAGGGTATAAAACCACGTTGGTGAGACCATAGAGGCGCCCGTCATAGAGTTCCTACAGGTAATCATACAACCTATGAGAGCCGTGAGGCTGTTTGGTCCTTGACGCTGCATGTCCACTGTACTATACAGCTATCAACCCAGCTTCAGCTTCAGAGATTAAGCATCAACGTCACACATTGACAGTTTGCATAGCTTTGGCTCCACGAAGTTTTCATATCCAGGATGGTTCTGTTTTCCCAGAGATAGTGTTTTGCAGAAAAGGGGATTACGCGTCTTGACACCGCGGCGTGGGTCCGAATCCGTTGGGTCAGGTGCGAGAGATAATTCCGTAAAGAGATTGCGTGGTGGAAAGGTTAATGCTTGACGAAGAATAGGAAGGTGAGCGTAAGTCGTAGTTGTGTTTGTCTTCCGGGGGAAGCAGAGAGTCTTAATTTAAACAGTAGGGCAGGAGGCTGATTCTATTGCACACTCCAGACTAGAACTGGCGCAGTGTGCTAACATACACGTGTGTGACAGCTACTAAATGTTATGATCAATATCCGTGTTTATTCTGTGATGACTCTGGGATGATTAGTTGTCACGATGGTGTGACATTGAAGATTACAGAAAACAGTGGTGTGTTCACACTTGGTATTTATACCCATCGATACATACGTCTATCCGACAACAAAAGTGCCTTGAAAATGATGGGATGTTTTAATTCCAAGAAACTTAAGACTATAGCATCGCGCGCTGATAGTCGTAGATCCCGTGGGAGCAGGAAACGCTACTTGTCCCAGGACGGCGGTGAAGGGTCACCCCTCCCATCCCCTAGGGGGCTTCCAGAAGAAAGACCAGACTTTACTGAAAGACAGAAGGAGATTGTGCTGGATACGTGGAAAACAATACAGTTAGATATCGCCAAAGTCGGCGTGGTCATGTTCATGAGGTAAGTATATGCTGTGCTTGTATTGTATTAATTTGTCCAAGTATATGTGGAGGTGGTCTAACTTGTAATGGTATGTAGCTGTCAATGTAGGTAATTACCTTTGCAAACACAAAACAACAACGACTTCCGCAAACATGTATACACAGGCATGCTGTTTAATCTGTTTTCCTCTGTATCTGTTTTGCCATGGAGGATGGTTAATAATATCATTCTACATTTAATTATAATGTTCTAGAAGCATGCACAATGATGCAGTATTATTAATGACAACGTTAATAGAAATCCAACAGAATGGAATAGCTCCAGGATATCCTAAACATGTTCTACTCTACAAGTAGTATATCGCGGGATATTAACGAAATAGCTTTCCATTGAACCCTAAACAGTCTCATAGGAAGTCATCATTACTGTTGGTAACCTGATGGTAATATCTCGCCGTTAACGAGGCTAATTTATCCGCAGAATAAGTACACACATTATCTTGTCAATTGTAATCTACATAACAGGAGTTACTGTGGTGGCTGTGAGCACACACACGCGCGCATACACACATACACGTACACACACGCGCACGCCTGCACACACACACAAACACACACACACAAACAAAATATATACACTATATATATACACATACTAATTAATGAGTACAATAAAAAGGGTTATCCACCGACCATGCCAAATGTCAATACAAATGAGCAACTTCCACACAGCATCGATTTGTGAAAAATGTCATGCTTCCGGGCAGAACATGTCTGAAAGGTAATCACATTATATAACAAGGAGAAAACGAATTATGTGATGCGAGGCGTGAAGTTTAGCGTGCAGGCTACTACATACATGTTCCAAATAGTACGGATACCATAATATGCGTGAAAAATACGATTATCTGACCACTGGAAAATGTTTCCAAGAGGTAAACAATTAGTTGTGTGATCAGGTATGAACATGGACATGCCAATGACTAACAAGATGGTCCACTAACAAGCTGTACTACTACTACTACTACTACTATTACTACTACGAGTACTACTACGATTACTATTACTACTACAACAACAACTACTACTACAACTACTACTACTACTACTACTACTACTACTATTACTACTACTACTACGATTACTACTACTACTACAACAACAACTACTACTACTACTATTACCACTACTACGATTACTACTACTACTACAACAACAACTACTACTACTACTACCATTACTACTACTGCTGCTGCTTCTGCTGATACTACTAGCTACTAATGCTGCTACTACTATTATTAGTAGTAGTATTATCATTATTATTATTATTATTATTATTATTATTATTACATAAACGATTACCACTAAATAAATAACCACATCATGTATTTTGGACATAACCACATCACAAAAGAAAACGTTGCAACCCAATTTGATTACTGTGCTATGTAAAGCATGTAAGCAGTCGATGTACGGTATGGAATCCCTGTCATTAACGTAATAATCGACTGTTCGCTCCCGGCAACTGTTTGACAGCGATTTCTATCTAACGCTAATTCGTTGCCTGAAGCAAAACAGAAATAATATTAGACGCAAGGACCGTTGACGTTTTGCTAAATATTGATGGTAATTTCGCGAACTATATGGTAAGCTGATACCTGTCTGAGGTCCATCCTAATATACGTCAAAGGTTCACATTGTGTGGTAATAAAGTCATCAGCAGATGTAAATATACATGTATATGTATGTATGTATATATGTATGTATGTATTCTGCTAATGACACGATAGTAGCAGTACTCTCAATGCCATACGGGCACTGGTTTATGTAAGGCATGTTATTAAATTCGTGATCAAGTTACTAATTATACGCAACAAAATACCTTAGGAGTGGCAAACATTATGTGGGGAAGATAACATTATTCAGAAACATTGTTATGTCAATCAAAACTAACTTTTAAAACCTACATGAATTTATAACCAAGGAATAGTTTCTCGAAGCTCTCATATATATCTACTACGGGATCATAAGGACTCTCGTAGCGATCTCCAAGAGCGTATTCGTTTCAAACATTCGACCAACCCTAGTGTAATGAAATTCGCCAATGACCAAACACTCATGATGATACGAGTACCCTCATTTGCTAGGGTAGCTCGAGTGTTGAATCGAATACGCTCTTAACACATGGTGATCGTGCATGTACGAGAGCGCCATGGTCTCATATGGCTATGGGAGTTTCTATAGAAACCGATACCCAAGCCTTGATCTCCGAAGAAGCATCATATCCTGTTCACACACTCTTACTGAAAGACACTTGGTTATAGTATACACAGTTAATGGATATAACAGTCTTGATCTATGTCTACTGTATTGTACAGGCACTTAATGGACACTCCAAGAAGTACACGATTACATACTACAAATGCATGGCCATCATCCACTGTTCTTTGCCTTCACAGAACCTACTCCATATGGCATAGAGGAGCATTTCGTGTGAGGTTTCTCAGTAAAACCATGGACGTAATACATCGATAAACAAAATGGGGCCATTGAAATTTCGAAGTGGATGTTAACGTTTAATAAACTTTAGTGGTAATGGTAAATGGAGAGCGTTTGGAAACCAGGTTAAATTACAGGATACTGGACACAATACTTTAGTCTAAACACAATAGGTTCACTGTTAATGGAGTGATCAATTTACAGTACTATATTATGGATCGTTATCTGGAATAGGATACTAATTGTAGATATATACAGTAATTGAGTATTGTAATTGTTGTTGTTGAATGCTCTTCTTCTATTATTCATCCATCTTGTTCTCCTTCTTCTTCTTTTTCCTGTTATTTACCTGTTTCCTCTCCTTCTTCTTCCAATTATAATTATTCATCTGCTTTAATTTGTTTCTCTCTTCTTCTTCTTCTTCTTCTTCTTCTTCATCTTCTTCTTCTACATCTTCTTGTCTTCCCGTTCTTTATCTGATTCCTCTCCTTCTTTCTTCTGTTTCTTCTTCATCATCTTTTTCTTCATCATCTTCATCTTCTTCTTCATCTTTTTCTTCATCATCTTCATCTTCTTCTTCATCTTCTTCTTCATCATCATCATCTCCTTATTTTTATTCTACATATTCTTCTTCTTTTCTTCCCGTTCTTTATCTGCGTCCTCTCCTCCTTTTTCTTATAATTATTATATTATTAATATTACCATTATTATTATTATTTTTATTATTATTAGTAGTAGTATTTATTCACAATAATGTTACTGTTATTGGGAAATCTTCATGGCATCTATCCAGCGTGTATCATATAATATATTGTTATTAACGGCATCTTCTGTTGTCAGGTTAGTACCTATATACTAGTAGTCAAGTATCTCCCGGTCAGTTCTATTGGTAATGAACTAAAGTGCATGCTTCTGAATGTCACGAGTAGCTCTGGTTACGGCAGATATCCAATAACTGAGTCTGGAGAAGGCTAGACAAAACTCTATAGTTTGGCATGAAATGCATTGACACTCCATTTTCTTATTTCTTTTTACCTAACCAAAATAATAAAATAAAAATATATTGCACTAAAAGAGCATAATTATACATGTACTGGTTACGGGCCTGTTATCGCCTAAAATATGAACGTTTTCTTGGATAGTTTTTTTAAGATATACATCAACTTCATTATACTTACTATGGCACTATATGTATAGCTATAGTGTGACCTTATGGTATATTCAAAGTTATCTGCGCCATTTCGGTTATAGCGCGAGCGACGGCAGAATACAGGGTGAAAATAGGCCTTTGTATGCAACTGGCAGGACCTATTATCGGCCCCATAAAACAGGACGGGGTTTCTGGTGAAATCATTTAATTTTAAATTGGTATTTACTAATATATAAACCATACCTATTGCATACATGGATGTCAAAAGTTTAATCAAGTATTATAAAAACGCACCGTTTGTTTTGCCTAATGACATATTTTTGTAATTTTGAAGCGATCTCAATGACAAACTCATAGAGCAATATTTTTGTATATCGTGTAAAAAACCCATACAATGCTGTAGAGATTGATGGACATTGTGCTATGCCATAACTACATGAATGGCTGACGAACAAATATAAACAAGCGAATTATTGTTCAGTCACGTGATCAACCCCCCGATATGTCATTTAGAAAATGTTGAAGCTAATTGATGTTAATTTAAAATAAAATACAATTATTGCTCCAATTATCATCTATTGGTAATTAATAGGTGTTCTTTATTTAAATCCAAATCAATCACGAACGTGGAAGCACTACAGCGGGGGATAGGCGATAATAGTTCCTGGGCGATAATAGGCCCGTAACCAGCATAAGAACTTTCCAGACCTTTGTAAAGGGATTACATTTGATATGCAGGCAGTTAGATACATATAGAACCATATATCAGTATTTCAAGAAGGACTTTACTGTTATTACGAAATGCACATTGTGATATTTAAATGAAATATCAGGAAAACGTCCATGTACTTTTCAGAATCGAACACGATTGGCTAGTGATTTCAATCTCAACAAGATCTATAAAATCATGTTGATTAGACTAGCTTTTAGGTTTATATTTAGCTAAATTGCGTAAAATTAATATGCTGTTTGATAATGATCTTTACTAACGGAAGGACATGAGATCCTGATTTAGTAACAGCAAATAACTGGCTAGTTTGATGTGTTGAGGGACTTTCAACGATATGATGTCATCACCTTTCTGTCCTGGCCTTCTGAGGCTCGAAAGGAAGACCTGTTTGATGTTGGTCGAACTGTCGTAATTTCTGTAAGAAGACTAACAGAGTTGCCCCGGTACCCAGTGGCGGTATCATATAAACAGCTTAAGTTTTTTTTATTGAAGTCAACAACAAAATCCTTAAATATTAACATTTTTTGACCAGGTTTTCTGTATTTGGGTTAGTCAAACTGAAGTTCTATTTTGTTTTTCATTCCATGAAGTATTTACCGAGATAATCTACGAAATAGGGGTGTCAATGCATTTCATGCCAAACTATAATACACACTGTTTTCAACTACTATATATTACGGAAATGCATGACATTGTGTAAGTTTAAAATTCATGAATTAGTCTACAGTATATTTTACCCATGGACAAAATATATCATAACAGTTTTGTGGTATACACTATTAATAACAATAGTATCTAACACATAGACTCTTAAATACTTGAAATTATGAATGAGTCTAGATCATACCTTTCAGCAAATTATGTTGTATTATATTATAGGTAAGGGTACTGTAATTTCCAAACCCATGACTTATCATACTCCTGCATTTGCGTGGCACGTACATACGAATAACATGAACTACGTAAATGAAATTATCAACCAGCGCTGGATATTGACCATCCTGTCTTCACTTGGATACTTTGATTATGTTGAAGGATGTTTCTCCCTTTGATATGGTGTGTGTCCTTTAAGCCTGTGCCACGAGGGATGCTATCATACCGTTGTTCACACCCACAACCGTTTCATTATGTCTCCATTGGAGCCACTTTCCACCAGGCCTCCAATTTTCTTAACCATAGTCATGGCACCCGACAATTACGCGTATATCTCATGCAACCCTGTCATATCGCGTATCGGCTTGTCTTCTATCACGTCCGCGCATAGGTTGTGTTCTATCACGTCCGCAAGCTTCCATTTGGTTGTTTTCTATCACGTCCGCGCGTCCCCATTAGGTTGTTTTCTATCACGTCCGAAGTTTTTACGCGAAGGGCCGCCATAAAATAATGGTACTTGTTCCCAGTGGGAATGTATTTGTAAGAATAATGTTCTTGTGGAAATATTTTCTTTGGCACTGAACGACACAGGTGTAAATCGTTTCGTCTTTGACACGTTAGCACTGCAATGGTTCGCCTGTATCAACATACTAATCACGTAATATAAAGCGTAACTAATACTATAATTGAATATCACACGAAGTCGAAGACGAGCGAGGAATTCATAAAATGCTCCTGTAATTACCTTGGGTTTGTGTGTGTGTGTGTGTGTGTGTGTGTGTGTGTGTGTGTGTGTGTGTGCGAGTGCGCGCGCGCAACACCCTTGCATCGTGAGTAACGAATCTAACACGTAGTTGTAGCGGACTGTCACCCCACATTAAGCACGCATCAGTATAATATAGTGGAAAACAAGGGTTCAGTCTCAAGGTGACTCATATAAATCAATAACTATGCGCATTAAGAAAGTAATCCAGGTAAGATTAAATACACTCTCGATATAAAACCCACAATCAATAAATCCAAACGTTTATTGTGCTACTTTCATACGACGTCGCAGTAGCCATACCGTAAGATAACATAACTTTAACCGAAATATCAATAATAATATTTTCAATTCAAATGCTAGAATTTAATAACAATACTAGGCTTCATGTATAATATGTACATGCTTTTGTTCTGTACACGTTTCACAAATGGGTCGTAATGTAGTCGGGGCATAAATAGGAACGTATGCAGGAAATGAAGTAAACCTCGAATTAATCTTGGACTACCGGTTTGGCCATTTCGTTAAACTCAGGCTTGATGTCCAAAGAGCATTGCGATGAGAAAACCCGGCAATATACACGTATGAGAGAACAGGGAGTAATGATCATCATGTCGGTGGCCAGTCGAAGACGAGTCTGATGTTGGATGCTATATCTACGTCGGTATCAATGCATGTCGTTAGTTATCCAGGCCAATGTAAACCATGGCTGTGGTTTACTCTAACATAGTCTTATCTTGTAGAATTACTTATACATCGAAGTTCCCCAGTCAACAAGTCTGGTCAACCGATTGCACGGTCACGTTGATCGATATCCGGTCCTAATCTTGTCGGCTGCCCATTGCCCTTAGGTGTTGTTAGAGATTCATAGTGGTAATACACATATAATGGGATTACTCTATTAGCAAAGTTTGATCTCCCAAATCATCATAGAATTGGCATGCATGCTTGATCATGAAATTGGTCATCGTTAACTTTACCATATATTTCCTGTTGTTTCTTATATGTTTCCTATGTTTCTTGTTGTTTCTTATATGTTTTCTCTGTTTCCCGTTGTTTCCTATGCTTATTTTCTTGTATTATGCTTACTATGTTTATTCCATATATACTAGTATATCAAATAATTTCATATATAATATTAATTGCGCATGAAATACTGACGTAGTACCATATTACATTCACAACATATTGAAATTACTAAGTGTAAGCTAACACAAATATCTAACTAAACCGTAGAATACTTTCAGTTTTAAAATATAATATCCAGTTTTCAATAGCACATTTTCAACGCTACAGTCACGTTCGAGATGGATCGAACTTCAACTGATATGTATCATGACAGAAGTCCATGGTTATATAAAAACAGTTCAGAGCACAATTAAAAGCTCTAGTGAAAACCCAATACCTAGCTCGTGCTGAATCTGCGCAGTCAATACCATTACAGCTTTGTTCGTCTGTCAGTCTAGAGGAGTGTGTTACCCCAGGCTAAATGTAGAGATAAGACGTTTCAATTCCTCGTATCTACCAATAGCCAATCTATAAATCACACCCGGGGCGTCGAAGGGAATTCATTTGGCAAGTAAACGGATTTAGATAGTAATTTGTTGGGTCGAATACTAGAGCTGAATGCGGTTATCGGTACACGTGCATATCGTATTTCTAATATCAGTCAGCATTTTTTATCATTAAAGCAAAAGAGTTTTAAAGATAAGTTGATTGTAGCTCTCCGAGGTATCACTGCACATAAACACACACATATTATTTTTAAGGATAACTGATTTATTTCCATTAAAAGAAAAGCTCTATGTGACACTATATATTACATTGAAGAGGATATTAAATTGTCACTATGAGAACAAAGTCATGCATTTAAAAATTCAAACAAATCGGGATTTGTTTCAAAGAGCGTATTCGATTCAACATCCGACCTACCCTAGGGTAGGTCGGGTGTTGACATTATCCAATGAGAGTACTCGTATCATGAGTGTTTGGTCAGCGGCTAATTCCATCACCCTAGGGTTGGTCGTGTGTTTGAAACGAATACGCTCTATGCTACGCATAGGAGCGAGACGTGTTAATATATATCATCCTATAACAAATCTACACTTAAAACTGGTACACCGTATAATAGTGATGAATCCCATCGGCACCAGTACTCGATCACTAGCTGGTTTCCCAGTCTATTGTGATCAGTTAGCTTGCTACTCAAGTAATCACGAAGATGAGCGGTTCTGTTAAACACAACAGACACAAATCAATGTATTCAAATCGCGTGCTCCGAATAGTCACCCCATGCATGAATATGATAAAGGATCTCTATTCCTTTCAGATTGCAAATAATGGTGCTCTATGCGTTGTTATGATCTGATGACGACAATGATGTTTCAGTAGTGGTAGTAGTGATGATGATGATGATGATGATGATGATGATAACGAAGTCGATTATTATTAGTAGTAGTAGACGACGACTATTATTATTATTATTATTATTATTATTATTATTATTATTATTATTATTCGTAGTAGTAATAGCTTATTATTATTATTAGTAGTAGACTAATATTATTACTATTAATAGTAGTAGTAGTAGTAGTAGTAGTAGTAGTAGTTGTGGTGGTGGTGGTGGTGGTGGTGGTGATGATATTAATAGTAGTAATATTAATAATAGTAGTATTGGTATTAGTAGTTCATGTTGCTGTTTCTGCTGCTGCTGCTGTCGTTGTTGTTGTTGTTGTTGTT
>JAUTBV010142935.1:0-11192 GCA_032361325.1 Lepetodrilus fucensis | reverse complement strand
CTGTGTCATGCATGGCAAATGTCTTGATTATGTGCGCAAAGTTATTTGTTACAAAATTATGCACTTACTAATGCTGTAACATTCAATCTTAATGAATACACGCTTACTGACAGAATACAAAACAAAGATATTCCTCGCATGACGCCATCTTGAAAACCAAGAGCACGAGGAGCAGATAATCGAAAACGCCCCTATAGTTTACAGTAAATGGGTACCCTTTGGTTTAGAATGTCACAAGTCAAAGTGATGTGTGTACTATTTGTATGATTGTGCTGACACATGGCCCATTTTGCATGTCATTTCACATAAACATCAAATACCGTGATATAAGTGAAAGAATCTTGAAAGTGAAACAATCCTAATTTAACACACACTAAAACAAGGAAAAGTCACAAATAAATTTGATGTCGTGAAAGACAGCAATAAATTACGTTTTTCCTTTTTAGTTTTCCAATTTTCCAACCGGTTTTACTCCATTTTAAGTTTTGAATTCCAAGCCCCAAGTTTTGAGTTCCCAGTGGGCAGCTAAATACTGGACAGATGACCGGTGAGCATGCATTGTTTGTAAGTGATGTCCACTGGAGAGTTACATAATGTGATATTTACATGAACGGCGATGATCCATTCCTTGATTAGAGACGTCAATTATGTGTTTCTCCTTTGTGGGTGGCCAGGGGGAAGAGAGACTGTAAGCTGACCCTGTTATTAATGCATAAAGTGATTGGCTCTTGTTGGGACCTGCACTAATGAAGGAAAGGAGGCTCACGTTGGCATGTTGTCACTGCCGTCTGTTGTGGTACACTCGCAACTCCAACGGGAATGTCCTGCACAATTACATTTCTGCATAGACTGTCGAGTAACCATGGCAACTCGGGACCAATGTTGACTTTGCAATGCCATTTTCAGGAACATTTTTTGACAATTTATCAATATCAGATACCATAATTGAATTATTTTTTCTTCCAGGTTTTTGTTCACTGAGAATTAGATTGAAATTAATATTGGATTTTGAAACTTTCAATGCAGGATAATGGATTATTTCACTTTGAAATCAATTAGATGTGATTTATATTTGTATATTTAATCATGATATATTTTCAGTATTTATTTTTTTCCGTCAGTTTTTATATAATTTGGATCCCTCATATTATGGTACTGTATTAATTTTTTTCTATGGAAATAGTGAAATATCAACTTATTAAAACAGTACAAACCTGGCAGAAAGAATTGCAAATATCTAAAATTGACTTTATCTGACACTGGCTTCATGATTCTTTACTCAAACATCCACTGATGGCAAAATGAACAAACATCGATGGTCATTGTGCTCAATTCTAATTAAACGGATGTTTGCGATTATGTTGTTTTTGCCATCAAATTACCCCAACCAGACCTGTGATTCCGACATCTGTTTGTGTTTGGCCATTGTCTCAGATGTTTGGTGATGTTTTACGTTTCATGAAAACGCGACTAGTTTCTTAATTCGATCAATAGCAACACTCCCACCGGTTTGCACATCTCCAGTTAGTTAAAGATTCTCGCCAGCTAACCAAAGACAGTAGTCATTTACAGAGTCAGGAACAGTTGAAAGTGATCCATCAGAATTTCCGCGGAGGAATTGATTTTTCCTGCTGCTTTGAGCTAAAACAGCTGTCCTTGTGCCGTCCAGTTTTTTTTTTGCTTGTTTTTTTTTGCGTGTATGTATATAATCACTGGTTGTCCGTTCTTCCCACCAGGGCAGCGCTCAATCCGCTAGCCCGAGCCCCGAGGCTCCAGTATAAATATGGCACAGCTAATTTCCGGTGATGATTCTGGAGAAATAAGAATGCTCAGAGGAGCCTAGTTAGCCTCTCGTCATGACATCCATTGTATTTTATGAAACAATTTGAAAATGTTTGTTCGCCTTGCCCTCGGTTTTCATTTCGCTAGATCTTTAACAAAAATACGTTTTATTGATTTTGATCAGCTCACTGGAAGAATGATATTATATGTTCAATGAGCTATGTGGATTTTTATGTGCGCAAGATTTAAGAAAAACACGGAGCATATCAGATTTGATTTTTCACAATTATAGGTCAGTGCTACGATGTCTGATGAAGCCTTGATTCAGATGTTTGCAGTTCCATATATTAATATTTGTAATAATTATGAAATGCTTGATTTTAATGGATAGGAAAGACTGTGAGGAACATGTGTAAATATGAGGTTGTTTTCTTTAGGATTTTATTAGTTAAAACTTCATTTAACCATACAACTGGAGATTGTAGGTTATATGTAGAAAGTGTTTACCACACAGTATTATGTAAGCAAACTAGGAATGGATTTCAGGTTGCACGTGGAATGCGCTTCTCACTGGAAACACTGTACGGAAATCAGGGACATATGAATTGAGGTAGATATCATCTATCCAGCGATTCGTTAAAAACATTTTAAAATCAAAATCAGTTGATTACAAAAATCTAGTCACGTGGTCTGATAATGTTCCATGTGGCAGGTTTCATTGCGATGATTTTATTGGTTTTTCTGGATTTCTTTGAAGTTTGAAGTGTCGTATTGTCCTGTGTGTGTTACGTTCAGTAACGATTTTCAAATTAAGAAAGCTAATCTGACATGAAAGCCGGCTCGTTAGCGTTCTGCCATTATGCAACATTGATTGTACTAATTAACATGCCTTCAACTCGCCCTGAAATATGGCGATGAGTCACGGACGGTGAAACCGTAATGAAAAGACTCGAGTCTCTTGGCGAAAGCCATTCAGAATTCACACATTGCCCGACTGTTTTCAATATCAACACTTGTTTGCTTGCTATGATTGCCATTCATTGCCCGTGTTGATTGCCACTCATTGCCTGTGTTGTTAACACGTATTGTTTGGAATGGGCTCGTCGCAATGAACTTTGACATATGGTCATCTCATAGGCCCGTCTTCACGAGGAACAATCTTCTAGGCTCAACTCTTGAATCGCCAATTGATCTAATGAATCATTCATTGATACTTGAATCAAGGAAATAATATGCAGGATGTTTTTCTGATTCATAAGGGGGTAGAACTTGTGAAAAGAATTTGCATGTAGGTCCCATGGACTCGTATCTTCAATGGAGTTGATGTCTCTGATATTTTTCTGTTTGTTATCGTTGATGATGACCTCTGTTCAGAACTCAAAGGAATTTATTACATTTCGTTATCCCAACACTGTCTTCGAGATTCGGTTATCATATTGGTTTCTGTAGTCTCAGAGTATTTCCTGAATAGAATAATTGTAAACTGGCTGGCTGTTGTTCTCCTATAGTTATCCTTGCTGGAAACATTGGCATGCAATTGTCTTGGTGTTAGAAAATGCCATATAGTTGATCTCGTCCCAAGATTATGAATATTTTCTGAGTGCAATTTCATGTTCAACTCAAAGTTTTGTTTTTACAGATCCCCATATAACAATGAAATTGTACTCGAAACACTTTGTAATATTAGTGCCAGGATTTCAGGTCTATGAAATTCTATTGATGTGTGTCAGTTATTGCAACGTGACAATAATGTAGTCATCGAACTTGGTTCAATGTAGATCTTGCGATAACCTACAGGCAACGTACAGATCTCCACATTGCTACATCCATCCAAAATGATTCGCTCCTTTGATTGTTAACCCTCTCCATGCTGAAGGCAACTGGAGATGCCCTAAAGGCTATGTCTGCGTCTAATCCAGCAAGGAGATGGTTAAATAATATTAATGCATTTCCTTGTTATACGTTGACTATTTTTGTGGCGGTAATCTTTGCACTGATTGGCTGGACTTAATTTTGCGACATGATTATTGTGATTACCGTAGTATGATTAGTATGATTAGTACTTCACTGCCACTTAGAATATGGAAGATACTGAAAATTAAATGTATTGCTCTGCAGTTTGGTGGGTTGAGAACACTAGCCAGATTTACGAGCATCGTCTGAAGTCTGCTGTCTGTCAGATCATCCAGACAGGTCAGATATGTGCCAGACCAGTATCAGACCACACTTATTGCAAAAAATTGTTACATGAAACATATGTAGTGAGGTATGAAACTGACGCTGTTTATGAATAATGTTACCGATGTTTATGGATCCAATATGATCATCTCTGAGTGTCATCAGTTTTGAAATCTTTGTGGTTCATGTTTCTACATTATTTACTGTTGTAAGCATCTAGTACACTATTATTTTTCAAATAGAAAATACATTTTAGATTTAGATTTCTTAAGGCTTAAAGGCATAATATCACAGTTGATAAACATGTATAATCGGACAAACGAATTTCGATCTGAGACTAATTACGCTTGATTTATCCACCCAAAAGTTGTTATTTAGTGATGTACTTATCCCCCGGCACTCGATAGTTATAAAACAAATATTTGTTTATATTAAATAGGGGAACATTCCGCTATTTATCTGGTCATTGAAGCATCTCTGTTCTAAGCACGAATGTTGCGAGCAAACAGAGTTATATCCCTTTGCATCATCTCTAGAGCCGTTGGCCGTGTTTGATTTAAACCTGACTCTAAGAGTCGCAGAAGGATTGCAGTGAAGATTTGTCAAAAACACAGCGGTGAAAAGCTTTTTGGAAGTACAAACATGATTTTATCTATGTCAAGTGAATGTACTTTGCAGACAACCATAAATATCTGTGATATTATGCCTTTAATAAGTGTGGAAAATTAGAAAATTATTAATTTGTTATTTTATTCAAATAGAGAATTAATTTTTGATGTATGTTTTCATAAAGCGTTATGTACATGGACCATTAGAAAATTACAATGTTGTCCATATTGATTGGTAATGATCTGTGATTATAGTGATTATTCTATAATGTCCTTATAAAGAACTTGGAATTGGTTGTAACACTGCTAATCAGGATTAACGTATCCACGAAGAATGACATCTGGAATGCAACACATGAAACCCGACACTCTAGTGTAGTGGAAGTCTGATACCGCTGTTATGCAGTCCGCGTTGTGAAGTAAAGAACAGCGTATTGATTTTTGAACCAGCATCAAAGGTCTTGGAGTTAAACACCATTTGATCATTGTAATGTCTTGCACTCCTTGATAAATCTCCTGCAATCCCGACTTGCCCCTGCTATGTGTGCATGTTTTAATCAGAGTGTATTTAAAATTTGAGACAATTGACGGAGACATCGGTCATCAATTGTCCCGAAATTACCCGACGTCCCGGGCGCGGGCTATCCGACACTCTCGTACCCCGGCCCTACCAGGCCTGCAGACAAAATTAATAACCCTGCTTCTTGTCTCTTGTCGGGAGAAATGACCACTACATGATGGGCATTTTCCTCCAAATTAGAAATGTAATCAAAACGACTGTAATTTCCCTTGTTTAAACTGACCAGGACTTGTGACAAGTTGATTTAAGTGACCAATTCAGCTGTCCCGGGCAAGCTTCATTCCAATAATGCTTGGAGCACAGGGTTTCTCTGTTTATTTTATCGATACTTCTGGCCCAAGATGGCCGACTAGGGGACTAATGGCACAATGCCAATCTGCATGATGAAGTGGCTTTGAAGGGGATCGGTTGGGGAACCTTTTAGATCAATCGGTACAAACAAGACCAGAGCGCTTAATACTGCCATGTGTATAATATTACCGCTGAGTGACTAATATTTCTAGGACAAGCAAGCGCTGCCAGATCTAATGCAATTGATGGAATTCATGAGATTAAGCAGGGGTATTCTACCAAGATATATATCCTCTGTCCCAAGCGGGCCAACTAAGCATAGAGAGAGATTAAATTGATCTATTAGATTATTGCATCGCGTCAGGAGCGGTCCGTGAAATTTGCCAAGCAAAGGGCAGGAATTGCCTTATGAATTAGGTATGGGTCTCCGTCCTCAATAAGCTTTTCATATGCAATCGCGGACACAATTCGTATTCATTTGCAATGTACAGCAGCACATTTGAATATCAATATTTTCCTATCATCTTCATTGCATACAGCGCTTGTCACGCTATATAAGCCTGATGGAATTGGTACGCTCAGAGTAGAACTGAATATTGGGGGAAGAAAGTGGAATTGATTTCGCATAAGGATCTGTTGCCGTGGTCACATGGTCATCTATTTTAAGATCCTTTCAAAAAAATATATTGATGTACGTAGTTTCTATTTTTGTACGTTATGCTATTAAATTTGTAGATGACATACACTGTCCTATGTGTGTCAACTGCACTCGAACAGATTTGGCGTAAATTGTTGAGGACTGTTTCTTTTAGAGTTCTCAGGACAACACAGAAATAGGTTTGCACCCACATTGACTCTATTTTCAAGATATGAATACATGTAAAATTTGACAAATATAAAAAGGAAATTGTTGATGTTAATTTCAAGTGCTGCTTTGTATGTAGTGAAATTACTGGAAATATTTATAGGTTATTGTTTTATTCAAGAAAATGTTCAGAATTGAGTAATCTTGATGAACATTTCAATGAATTGTGGAATTACTTTTAATAATATTAATCATGTTAATATGGAGTTAAATAGGTTAACTGTTTCTCTAACTGTTTCTCTTCTGGATTAATCAGTATGTTGGTTAATTAGCACCCGTTACTAGCCAGGTTTACCTTTTAGATTCTGTTTGTTGGTACTGTAATATGGATTTTTAGGGTAGTGGATTATTTTTATTGACATCGACACCCAA
This sequence comes from Lepetodrilus fucensis, assembly GCA_032361325.1. Lineage (NCBI taxonomy): Eukaryota > Metazoa > Mollusca > Gastropoda > Lepetellida > Lepetodrilidae > Lepetodrilus > Lepetodrilus fucensis. Next base: position 4,516 of record JAUTBV010142935.1, on the reverse strand, counting down.
AGATAGTAAATAGCATCCTGAATAAGACATTATGTTTGTAATTAAAGATCTGATTGTTTTATATTGTAAATATTTCATGTGGAAAAATGTCTAATTGTACATGTAATGTTACCATTATTTTCATTTTATGTCGCCCTGAGCTTGGAATCGAATGCTGATTAATTTGACTATTTCATTAAATATTAATATCAATCAAAGATACCGTCCAATTAACGTGTAATTATTTTGGAAAGATAATGTGCCGTGAATCATGCATGCAGTGTAGTATTGTTCACTGGAGATGTGGGGTAGATGATACGGTTAGTGGATACGATCATATAACGGCATCTGACCGACTTACTCAAGTGTCACAACTGATTGCGAAATAAACTATCAGTGGAGTAACCCCAGCCATTGTGGTCCAGATGCTATTTTGAGAGAAATTACTTTTAATGGAAATGTGTATATATACATTTATGGAAATGTATAAATACATTTAACTGTTATATTGGATTGGATGAATTTGTAATTATTTGTCGCATTGTGAAATATTCCCTATCGATATAAAGCACTAATTCAATCAAAGTAATTATTTCTTTTTATATAGGGGATACCTAAATTCAGATTTCAATTAATTTCATATCTCACGATTAGAAATATTTCTCATTTATTCTGCAGATTTTCTGCAGTTTCAGCTGTAAAATATGTTATTGTTACCATTTAGTTGTAGAAGAATTATCACTTTGTTGGTTAAAATAACAGCAGTGCCAATTTTGTCTTGCAGGTACCGCAGTATCAATTCTGTCCATTGTGTATTTAGCCATTGTTTTTCCTGACAGAGTGATGACATAGCCAGCAAAGTCCAGCTGTAATCAACACCGGTCAATTTCAATCTAAATGCTTGTCAATATCGCCCGACTCTGACTGAGATACTCGCACATTTCCAACCAATCGCCATCCAGACATTTCTCTCGGTCTCTGTACGACATCACAGACCGTTCTCCAAAGAGGCTATGTAAATGCATTGTCATGTTTCGTTTGATATCCTGTCGCGACGGCGTCATTTGATACTGTGTCGCGACTTTCACTCAGTTGATACTTGGCACTCGGACATTTGTCCATTAATTATGATTAAAGAATTGCTCTACATGGACGATTTAATTATTCAAAAAGCATGGATGAAGAGTATACGTTTCATTGATGAACCGTTAGAGAAATCTACCGTAATCTAACAATTGTGTTTTAAACCTTATCTTGGATTGCGAGCAGTCATAAATCTCTAGCTGTTGCCGGGATAGTACCGTCTCTCCAACGTGGCTTGCACTCGGGACGTTTCTCCCAGTCTGACTGCAAACAGGGCCATTGTTGATTGGTCTCGCCATTGGCATCTGGTTGCCATGACAACTCTCCATGTGTTCACAGACCGCGTATCTTTGATCAATACTTGTGGGTTTATTATTTAATGAACTCCCGTTTGGACACGCATGGACGACGCTCTTTACAACAATCCGCTTCTGTGGAAATTGACGATGCTATCGTAACATTCAATACCGATGCATGCAGTGTTGACACATTTTCATTTGTGTGTAAATAATTCTGAAATATGTAACGAAAATAACAAAGGAAATAAATTTAATTAAATTTCGGTTTTCTTTCATGAAATTATATTATATGAATTCGGTCATCGCAATGTGATGCTTTTGTTAACTCGTTTAATAAATATTACTGATGTATTTTTTGCATTATGTAAATCACAAAGAGGAATACAATTGGCATTGATTGTGCTTTTTTCTCAATATCCTATTACACCTGATTAATCTGCCTGATGGGAATATAATCCTGGCTGTACGTTATTCTGGAGTCTGGTTGTCCGTGTGATCAAAACTATTGCTCGTTTGGCTCACGTTTGTCCTGGAATAGACAGTCACATGGCATCACATCATGTCACCAACACAGAATCTCTGTACTATTCCTTTATGTCATTTAATAGTAAAATACATGTACAACAGACTCCATGCCCGGGGGGGGGCCCCGGCATCAATGTTCGCCAAAGTTACCTTTCTGACGCGATATTGATAGGATGCACTGACTGTAGAGTGGCAATGCAGTTATCATCCTTGGTCTTGTCAGTACCAGCCAGTGCTCGCAGGTTTACTGCAACATTCAGCGCTACAGATGTTGCGGGTTTCCTCCTGCCATAAACTGACAAGTCGTGATATTAGTGAAAGATTCTTGAAAACGACTTTAAACCCCAATTTAAAAAACAAAACAAAAACACAACTAAATATGTAGATACAAAAACAAACATTTTGAAGTAAATATTCAGCGCTCTGTAAGTCGGCAAAGTGCCGCGACCATTAGTAAAGATTTGCGCTTGGCCGTTCAGCATTCAATCACTTCTTGCCCGTCTTTGCATCACATCGCCAGCTGATCGCCACCCTCGGCGAGAAAATTATGGATGTTCCTCGTTACCAGACTGTTTACATACATACATACATTCAATGCTAACTTTCAAATAATCACTATCGTCAAAGTGGTTGGCACAAACTGTCGACCACTTGGAGGGCTGCCACTTGATTTCGCGTAGTACTGCGTGAATCAATTTGCTTCTTATCATTCGCTCTTTTGGAAATAAATGGCCACCTTTCACATTGCCCAGGCATTGCACATATATCTATCAACTGTGATAGTATGCCTTTAACACCAACACTATCTTATGTACCACAATTCTCCTACAACTACCCACAAATTCATGAAAATCCTTAAAACGTGCCTAAACCAGAAGTGTGTTCATATGTCACCCTATACTGAAAGGCACAAATAACGCAATGTTACTTTTGATTACGATTTGTTAACTACAGCATTGATACATACTAATTTGAAATTTTGATATGTTACATGACGACTATTTGCCTTTATATTACTGTTCTTCCAACTTTTTCTTGAATTTTATGTCGGTTCTGGGGAATATCCTCTTTAAATTACAGATGTTTTCAATATACCATTTGTATGCATTATTCATATATATGATATGACATTTCTAGTTGCAGTGAAGATTTGTCAACCACATAGTGGTGGAAAGCTTTTTGGAAGTACAAACATAATTGTATGAATGTCAAGTGGAATGTACTTTGCAGAACTAGTCCAAAACAACCATAAATATCTGTGATATTATGCCTTTAATGCTCCTTCTACTTACTATCAGGGTATTGTTTCTCAACGCTCTCCCAAGTCATATCGCTATGGTCTCATAGTCACTTGTAAAATAACTGTGCTTTTATGGCCTTGTAGAAGGGCTGGCTAAATTATATCGAATAATTATGATTATTCTCGATGGAAATATTTATTAATGATTTTAATATTGATATAAAAACTGCTATTGATATCTATGAACAGATTTGTAGATAATTCCAATTAGCACTAATGTCATCATTCAGATTAAAGAAAAGTAACTATTTAGAGAGATTACCACAAAATGTGGCATTTCATGAAGTTGAATGGTGTCTACTATACAGTGGTGGAAAGCTTTTTGGAAGTACAAACATGATTTTATGTATGTCAGGTGAATGTAATTTGCAGTTGTAGATATGAACTACTCCAAAACAACCATAAATATCTGTGATATTTTGCCTTTAATGCTCCATCTACTTACTATCAGGGCATTGTTTCTCAACACTCTCCCAAGTCTTATCGCTATGGTCTCATAGTCACTTGTAAAATAACTAGTTTTATGGCCTTGTAGTAGTGCTGGCTAAATTATATCAATGAATTATGATTATTCTCAATGGAAATATTTATTAATGATTAAAGGCATAATATCAGTTGATTGACATGTATAATGGAAAAACAAATTTCGATCAGAGATTAATTACGCTTGATTTATCCACCCCAAAGTTGTTATTTACTGAAGTACTTAGTCCCCAGTAGGCGTCAATGCGAGCTTTGGATGTGAAGTTCTGACCGCAGTATCGACAGCGGAACCACGTCCCGACATAATGGCTCTCTACGTGCTCCCACATCTCGTGTTTGCTGGCAAATAACTCAGGACACCTGTAGCATTTATGTAAGGTACAACTGACGCCGGGACTGGCCTCGCCTTCGGGGGAGGACTTAGTAGTGGCGTTTCCGACCAAAAGGACGGGTTCCGGCACCCTGTCCAGGGCATTTTCTTCTTGGTCACTCGCATCCGAGACACTCGTCATCTGCACGCTGTACACAGAACCGTCCGCCAGAACAATCGGCTTCAGATCCTCCACATCTCCTTCCACGGAATGTTCCGTAACCTCTGGAATCTGTTCTGATGTTCTGGAGTCTGGTGGTATCCCAGGAGACTCTCCAGCTACAGCCGTTCCATCAGCCAACAGAACTGGCTTCACATCCTCCGTGTCCATAGATCTGGTTCCGTCTTCGCCTCTTTCTTTGTTCGGAGATTCCGGATGTGAATTGTCATTGAGTTGCGGCAACAGAACTGGCTTCACATCCTCCGTGTCCATAGATCTGGTTCCGTCTTCGCCTCTTTCTTTGTTCGGAGATTCCG
>JAUTBV010142924.1:0-11193 GCA_032361325.1 Lepetodrilus fucensis | reverse complement strand
AGTGATGTATGTGCGAAGCGCAGATCAACACATTTGCACTAGTTTACGTGCTGTACCCACCTCCTTACCAGGCCTATGTACAGGAGTTACACTCTCATAGCGCTAAGATTGTTCTGTTGAACAGGTCCCTGGGGTCTGGGGGCTGCAGGGCCTAGGCCAAGTCCAGTGCAAATTGTAATGCCTGAATAATTGAATAAAAACAAGATCTACAGTACTTCCCCACACCGAGAAACAAGTTGAAAAAATGTGTGGTTTCTCTTGAGACAAGTGGCATAGTTTTAAAGTTCACCCTATTGGGAATGGGTATCTGGTAGGATGAGATGGAAACATACAAGTGCTAACCTTCCAGTGCCTGAAATGGCAGCTTGGGTTGAATACTTCTCATGGAGTTGAAAAGGAAAGTGAGAGTACATTGATTCACTGACCCTGAGTATAATTTCTCAAAGCTATAAGATCTATTACAAGAACATAGTGACTCTCGTAGCCATCTCTAATACATGGGGATCATGCACTTATGAGAGCACTATGGTCTCATAGTGGATACAAGAGCTTCCAGAAACAATATCCTGGTAAGAATGTAACACAATGAGCATGCTTTGGGCATGGATTTGATGCAAATAAATTTGCATTATATTGTAATTATTATTATTATTATTATCATTATATCACTATGGATATCACTTGATTGCTAAAAAGTAATGCCGCACAGATATAATATCATGTGACATAATATAATATATCAACACTCATTGACATAAAAAGTAAGATTATTCCTTGGAGCTTTAAAAAACTACCATAAATTTGCACATATACATGAGGATACTGTAGTCTGTCTCATGAGACCTGTATTATATAACTATCCCATAAGACAACTTACTATGTAGACAGGTGCTAAGATTCTGCTGATTTCCAGGATAAAAAAAAATAAAAAATTGTGAAGTCTGCAAAATTGTGACTTAGCAGAATCTTAGCATCTGCCTACACAGTAAGTTGCCTTATGAGACAGTTATATAACAGTAGGTCTCATGAGACAGAATTAACTTCTTGATACACACAATAACACTCCCATAGACTAATAAATGTCACTGGCACTTTATCACAGAGGAACATTAACTGTGACATGTTACCTAATGTATCCTGCAGAATAATACTGTGGTAGACTAGAAACAGCTACATTCGACAACTCTTATAATATGCTTATGGGTGGAGGAGAACCTGGAATAATTATGTTAACGTAAGACCTGTGAGCCAGGGCTGATACAGATAAACAAGGACACTGTACACTAATACAGACATTACAGCATATAATCTTCAACTTCATCCAGTTTTAACTTAATATAAGATACAGGATTCATGGATAAGATTTTAATTCAACCTTGAGATTTGGACCTTGACAAACTATCATCTGTGTATTATTCCAAAATGAAAAAAAATAATTCATTCATAAATATGAAACCTGTGAACTCCTGCTATATGTAACACACAATTCGTCCAATCTCAAAGTATTTAAAGTCTCCCTTTTCACTCACCAAATGACAGTTACAAAACAGGTTGAGCTACTGTATACTACATACATGCAAGTCACAGATTGTCTACTACCCTACTAAACAAGTTATCTAGGATAAATATACCTACATGTATAAGTAGATGAGTACATTTATTATGGCTGAAAACTTCCATGCTTTACTACATAATGGCTCATTCTAATATCAAGCTTGCATCAGAACAAACTTAATGACTGGTACAATACACAACTATCTTCAAAATCAAACAGCTAAAAATATCCCACCTAGGAAAACTATGAAATGAAACAGTTAATTATTTATATACGGCAACATGATGTTTTATTCACCATGTGACGACCCCTAAGGTTCATCCTCTGGTAAATCCTCTCTGCAAAGTTATTCCTCCCTACCAGCAATCAATTAATTAACTAACTAATCAATCGCCCTCGTTACCTGTCGATCTCATCAGTTCTTGCAGTAACAGCTAGTCATTAAACGCTCAGGTCGTGGTGCTCCAACTAGCCGTTCACTTTCACTAGCAGCCTAGTCTCCATGGTAAAACATGTCACAGACTTAGAAAGTACTGCTTGAGAGTCTTTGAAATATTACTCCCCAAGAATTAGCACACCTGTACTAACGATATCCAGATAGGTGAGAGAAAAATAAGAAGAGATAGTAGCCCAACCAGCTGTTTCCCTTACAGTAAACTCTTCCACCCGGCCATGCCCATTGTGAATGAAGGGGGTGTTTGGTGAGGTGGTAAAAAGGAATATATCCAGTTCATAATAGAAAATATATATTCATGAAGGTATGGGTGTGGTAGTACACAGTGTTGTGTGGGTGTAGATACGAGACTAGTATTAAAATAAATGGCTACACACCAACTGAGTTGAAAGCAAATAAATACTTAACATAATTTCTGTCTGTTTCTACGCTTTCTCTCATTATGTGCAGACATATTAGTAGTACCATAGTAACATATAATAATAATAATAATAATAATTATAATTATAATTATAATTATAATTATAATTATAATTATAATAAAAATAAAATAATATCATTATGAACTACTAAAAATAACAGTTTATGTTTATATTATTGTCACTGATCCATGAAGGAGTGTGCACTTACTTGACCTTTTCAACTCCTGGCAAGTATACCAGGAGTTTCAATACAAACTTGAATTTGAGATTTTGCTCAACTAAGATTTCTGCCATTGATTTGGTGCTGTAATGAGTAGAATCTCAAACTCAGCTGAGATTTTACTCAAATTACAGCACTGACTTAATGGGAGAATTTGAGATCTGGGTCAGGATAGCATTCACATCCTACCCGGTATTCATTCCCTGCTGGATGAATATATGCATTGTCAAACTTGTCTTTAAGGCGACACCAAAAACACTTACACCATCATTTCACTCACTGTATTCAGAGATTAATGTGAGGAATGGGTGAAATATTCCCACTGCAATGCAAAGCAGTAATTCAATCAACCAGGAAGTCACCTGCGACACCTACAGCGCTGACTGTTGCAACAAAACCTGCAAGTACCGGCTGGTACTGACAAACAAAATATTCTTTCTGCACTGTAACAGTTCAGATATCACATCCTATCGTGATCCTGTCAAAAATGCTTTTCTTTATCAACTCAACGAGAATGCTGTAATGTTACAGAAACATTTGACAGTGAAAAGTCGTGCAGTGCTTCTGAATGGATTTATATGAACCATAGCCAAAGTGAGCCTAGTCTGCTGAATACTCTACTCTTATGCAATGTACACTAATATGTACCTGCATAAATATATATAATTATATGATAGCTATTGTGCCGGTGTCGGTGAATAAATCCTGTTCAGCATATCAATGAACACTATACTGTAATGTGGTGTGACCGATATATACATTATACACATGTATGTATAGCAGAATTCAATACATTATATATAATTATATATACAAGTTTGTGGATTAGTTTACTATTGTAACTATACATTCTCACATTCTGATAAAATCTTTGAACGTAATCGTTGTTTTTTCTCTCTTCAAGTTCAAAATAAACATGCTCCAAATATGTATTTAATTCTCATAATTTAAATGCGGTTAATGATAATAAATGGACGTGCACTTATTTACTTACTTAAACAAAAACAGCACCCTGTGAACCTCATTTTGTTTTCCAACAGTGTGTATGGCATGATATCCAATAACTTAATAAGCACGGAAAACAAAGTTTGGCAGAAACATTTAATAGCCAAAATAAAATGTTGGTTCTGAGACATACTTATGGTTTGTTGACATATTACATGGTCAAGCATATTATATTTTTATTACTTTTTACCTTGCGATAAAAGCTACGAAAAATATGAGAGAGAAAACAATGAAAATATTCAAAACCAGTGGGACATATAGAAAATGTATCATTGCCCTATATATAGACAAATCAAATGTACATACTTTCAGTTAAAATACATGTGACCATGAAATATGTCAACAAACCATGACTGTATGTCTTTACTACCGTGCATGATCAGCAAATGTTGAGTCATAGTCATTCGAGGTTTAAACAGCTGTGTACCAATAGTAAACCATGATCTGTCTATGAGAGGAACCCACATCTACATGTTACCACAACATCAGTGAGCCATGTCAGGTACTGACGAAGCAAAGATGCTACACGATTATAACATCTATCTCATCCGTGAAATATTTACATTGGTCAGGACAGACAATCTAGCACATTCAAGGCAGTTGCACTACCAGAAGAAGAGATATATCGCTTTAGGCAGCCTTCGCTAATCTCATCGTTCAAACAAATTCCCAGTTCTTATCTCCGACACCACATCCTCACAAGGTCAACATGACTGGTCCAGAAATAGTTATGAAAAGAAAAATGAAAATTTCAGGTAATTAGTCATAATCTTGCAATCATGGAAAACTGGTGTTAAAGAGGAAATCGTGACAGTGGAAAAAAACAACAAATTATTCTACCACATCATTGTCAACAGAAATAACCAGTATTCAGTACATGACACCAGTATATGATGGCATGACAGTAGTACTGTACATGACAATCAGTTAATAGCATAAATAATATGCTTAATTCAGACTACGTCAAACAAACTTCAGACATGACAACAGACAATTGTGATTTCAGCAGAAAATAACTCAGGAGTCTGGAGGTTGCAGGCCATGTACAACTACAAATAAATCGACCCCTGGACAAATAAATCAATGGATTTCCACAGTTCCACGGAAAATTGCCATGCATGTATAGTATCTTGTAGGGAAAATTACTGCAGATATGATGATGTTGGTAAATATACCCTGGGAGGACGCATTTGTACAACATAGGTTACTATTATGCATTTTACAAAAGTATCGCACCATTTCGGCAGAGTATGATTTCATGCTCAATATTCAAAGTTTTATTCACAAATCCCCATATAAAATTTGAGCTTGAGCATGAAATCGTACTCAAACAGTTTCGTAATCTCTAGGCCTGATGTACAGTATGTCCATTTTAGGGGTTACCTTTTTTCACTATTATTGTATATATACTTATAACTATATATATCTATGTTCTTGTCAATAAATCTGTATACGATGTACTAGATATCTCTGTTCTCTCTGAGTACATCCCTGGGACCATATTATAAGTGTAACACGTCCTCGTTACCATATGATACAAGTATCGCACCATTTCGGCAGAGTATGATTTCATGCTCAATATTCAAAGTTTTGTTCACAAATCCCCATATGAAATTGTAATCTCTAGGCCTAATGTAAGTCCCAGACTACAGTATGTCCGTTTTATGAAATGTAGACCTGGCCCCAATTTCTCAAAACAAAATTGAGTTTGAGATTTTACTTTTAAACTGAAATTTCTACCATTGACTCAGTGCCATTGACTCGGTGATATAACTTGAGTAAAATCTCAGCTGGCCTTGAGATTTTACTCATGTTATAGCATTGAGTCAATTAAATGGGAGACATCTCAACTAAACAATATCTCAAACAAGTTTGTTTCGATAAATTGTGGTCAGGTAATGTCAGATTACTAGTTGCTGGTCAAAATGTTAATAAATAAATATCCAGTGAATCCGGCAATTTGATTGGTCCATGTGACCCCAAAACATTGTGTTCATACTTCGATGAACAAAATTATCTTAGATGGCATTGTGACATGATGGTATTCCTTCTGTCCTATGATGATCACACAACTGAAGGCATTACTCTTCTATACATCATTATGCTGTCCCTGTCACATCCAGCAACCTTGTTATGTCTGCACACTGCACTGATGTTATCCTCACAGCTAGAGCTTGATGTACAGTTGATAAATATCACAGCTACTGCGCCCAAACAATGTAGAATTACTCCATCCCTCCACCCACCAACTATGAAACAGACTTGATAGTTAAAATGTTTACATAGTATGGCGTTGACTGTTAAACAGATTTCATAACAGCTACAAAGAGGAACAGCCCAAATGATATCATTTTATTGGTGCATTAGTGTGGGTTTTTGTTGTTGTCGCAGCGGGAATATTTCTCCGATACACGCTGATTGTTGCAGCCATCGGCCATGTCCCAACAGAAGACGAGTAGTACCTGGCTCAGAGATTACAAAACTATTTTGAGTAGAATGTTGTGCTCAACTAAAGTTTTGTTCACAAATATCCATATTAAACTTGAGCTTGAATATGTTAATGTTTACAAAAATGTTTCGTAATCTCAAAGCCTGGACCCGAAATATACAGAACTATTTTGAGTAGAATTTTGTGCTCAACGTTTTGTTCACAAATTCCCATATCAAATTAGAGCTTGAACATGAAATTGTACTAAAAAATGTTTCGTAATCTCCAGGCCTGATCTTGACACTCAAAGCATTTTAAGAATACAAAATTTGTGTCAATTAGTCTGCAATCACTAAATTCAGGAAAATCCATATGTGAATTGAATTAACAACCAGTGATATGCATACATACTAAATATCCACATACATGTACAGAAACATCACCAGCCTAATCAATTAATACTCACCCTTGTCTCACACTAGTATCAATTCATCATTCTGTGTGTAAACTATCCAATACAAGTCAACACTCTACTAATGCACCTTTCATATTGAAACTTATCCAGGCGACGAATGTCAACACCAGGGTACATACAATCACCGACTACGGACCAATGATCAGTGACTCTATGTACCTACGATTGTCGACAATGTACCTACGATCAGTGACTATGTACCTACGATTGTTGATGATGTACCTACGATCAGCGACTCTATGTACCTACGATTGTCGACAATGTACCTACGATCAGTGAATATGTACCTATAGATCAGCGACTATCTATCTGTGGGTAGACACATGACAAAAATAACTGTTCATCAATTAAACATTTGTTATGTTGGGTCTCTCTCTACCTCTCACATGTGTTGAATGCTCTTGTTTTTGATGAACTTGTGAACTACTCTCTTACCATGGTCTCTCTCTCTCTTATCCATCTCACCCATACTGAAAGTTCTCATTAACACTGTAATAATGTACACAGACTTGTAAATCTGACGTTTCTCTAACTCGGTTGCTCCTGGTTGTGTGTGTGTGTGTGGTTTTTGTGTGTGTGTGCGTGGTGTGTGTGTGTGTGTGTGTGTGTGTGTGTGTGTGTGCGTGCGTGGTGTGTGTGTCGCTGTATATGTGTGTATGAAATAAATCTTGAAAAGACATCATTCTTATTATATTGTATGCTTAGTGTCACCTTTTATATCCAGTCATATTCATACACCAGTTAAAAGTCCCGAAGAAGGGAGGCTTGCCTGCCTCCCGAAACGTCGACAAAAATATATTAGATACATATATACATATACATACATATATTCAGGTCAGGTATTAAATGTATCCAGTGTTCTGTGTGTGCCTCGTGTGATTCAATGTATGCATACAATACCAGCTCTTCATGTTTGGTGTGTGATTGCAATACTACACTAAAGTTGGCCAGTCAGTGGAAGGTTTCTCTCAACACTCATTTACCTACTATCTGTACTGGTTTAATCATTCATCATATATCTCATAAATGTTCTTATTGAGGTGAATGAAGATAATCACCAGTGGAATGTAATGTGCTCAGCTTAATGACTTCATTGGATTTTACTGTTGTTATGGTAAATAAAAGTTTGTTTGGTTGAGTACTTATTGAGGATTGCAAAATCTTGTCACTGATTGGAGATAATTGGTAGCCCGTTGTATGGTGTTGCTATAAGATTGTTCAGGTTTATCTAGACACAAATCAAATAGTGTACTTCCATTCAGCATGCAAATATAAGTTTGCTTCATTTCTTCTCTTAAATAGTATACACACAAAAGCAGAAGCATAACATAATGCAAAACAAAAACAAATTATTTTAAAATAAATACAGTGCACCCTCGATATAACGCCCTTCAATGCACCGCAGATTCGGCTATAACGCGGAATAATGGAATAATGGAATAATAATAATAATAATAATAATAATAATATAGCACTATATATCCATCCAAGGTGCTCAGTAGTGCATACAATAGAGATGTACGTGGGACAAGCAAAGATGGTCAAAGAAAAACGATTATAGTTTTTGACCTACTGTAGTTCAATACAAAGTATTCTACACAATATACTGAGGCCTATACATTGATGTAGGTCTGGTTCTGTGTACATAAGGGAGGTAAACACGCAGGCATGTCTCAGAGGATGATAACACTGTTACTACCCCAGTAAGAATAACATCCAGCTTCTATTCCTCTATGTAAGAATAACATCCAGCTTCTAGACACAGCGACTATTCCTCTATGTAATGACTAGGGCTGGCTAAATATATCCATAATCGCAATTATCATTGATGGAACTACATAATAACGATTGATATGGAAAATGTGGTATCGGTAAATATTTTATAGGTGTACGTATGACTAAATAAAGATTTAAATGTAACACACTTGTTGTCAATGCCAAAGCAGCAGATCATCTGTGGTAAGAGTTGAATACATTACATGCGTGTATTAGGTAGTAGGAATTTACTATATTTCAATCACATACCTTTTCGAAATATGGATAATTCCAATAAATTACAAATCAATGGTCCATGCCAAAGGTTTGATTGCATGTTATGACACTCCTTACTGCGACGGTAACTACCAACTATTGGATTTTCAATTTGGGATCTGGTGGCAGAATGAATATTTTTATCCTCTGCACATAGTAATCTTATTTGTCCGATATTTATCGATAATTTATCATATCTGTATCGATAGCCAGCCCTAGTAATGACACAGAACCTGGTCCTGAGATTACGAAACTTTTCTGAGTACGACTCATACTCAACTCAGAGTTTTGTTCACAAATCCCCATATCAAATCTGAGCTTGAGTATGAAATTGTACTCAAAATGTTTTGTAATCTTGGGGCTAGCTGTAAAATATATATATATTTTTTTATATTAAATTGGAATTTAGAGCTGCTTTCAAGATTCTTTCACTTATATCAAGGCTTGTCAGTTTAGGGCAGGAGGAAACAAGCAACATATCCGTAGTACTGAATGTTGCAGTAAACCTGTGAGTACAGGCTGGTACTGACAAGATCAAGTATGATAAGTGTATTGCCACTCTACAGTCAGTGCATCCTATCAATATGGCATTGGAAAGTTAACTTTTGCGACATTGATGCCGAACTCCCAGAAAAGATTAAATGAAATCATGTTTCAAACTGTGTCAAGAAAGTAGTTTTAAACTGCATCAAGAAAGTAGTGACTACATTAGTTATGCAAATTACAATTGGTATCCACAGAAATCAAAAAGAAATATAACGTTAATATGTTGTTATATAATAATAATTTAATAAACTTACATCTACAGCAATCACAGCTGATCGGTATCCACAGCATTTAAAACTAAATATGAAGATGATTACAACTCTCCAACAGGGTGCATAAATCGTGAGTTATGTTAATTTTCTTTACTACTAGGGTTGGTGAGAACTTGTTTTAACAGTTTCTTCCTGGTTTGAGAAACTCAAAGCATCGCCATCAACAATGGCCATATCCTCAGTCTCATATCACATTATTCTTAACACATGACTGCAGATCCAAATCCCCCCCCCCCCCCACATCCCCCTCTCACGGCTTTCATTGCTGGAGTACAGACGACCGACCGCCTTCTTTGTAACAAATGTATTACAGTCATCTATAGAAAGGCAATTAACTTTCGACCTTTCCAGAAATAAGTATCAACATCCAACCATCGAAATTATTTCTTTTGAATAATTTCTTTTTATATGTTTGAAGACATTTCCATGTAGGTTGAGCACTAGTGAAGGTGATTGTGTGTCGGGTGTTATAGAGAAACTGTGATACAATGCTAGAGGCCTGGGATATCAAGTATACCAAGTAAAGAAGTATAAACATATACAAAAATACATAAAATAGATGTGGTTCTCATGTATCAGGTAGTGAGGTTTATCATGCGTATGGTGGTGGTTAGATAACATTCAGGGCAACAACGTTTTATATGAATAATCTATTTACGTTAGTATCTAAAGATTCTATCCTACCTGAGACGCAGGCTGAACATTTAACTCAGGTCAGGTCAGCTCAGGTTGTATACTCCCCAGGGAATTGAGAGGGAAATTGATTGCACACTGATCCATTGACATGGGTAATAATGTATCACAAAGAAGAGTTTGTGTGGAAAATGGTGCATTACACATACTCATTATTTATTGTATTTATTATTTAAAATGTAAAAAACCTTGACACTTTTTCACAATACATTACAGGTTTACGATTATATTGATCTTTCTGACATGATATTGATAGCACTGTCTGTAGAGTGGCAATGGACAATGCAGATATCATCCTTAGTCTTTCAGTACCAGCCAGTGCTATGGATAAATTTAAAAAAAGAATATCTCTGTACATATAATAATTTAATACTTGCCTCAGTTATATATTGTGTAGGCAAAGTGGCTTAGCCTCTCTCAATACAAATCATGTAATATCCCGTGGTCATGCCAACAACCCTTCATTACACACCATAGACAAACATATCGATATAAACCATCAGAAAACTTTGTAAAAATAATGATGCATCCCGTTTATGGCATTCAAGGTGTGTGCAGTGATAATTTATTTACTAGTAACAACAGTAATGTTACTTTTTTTAATGCAAGATCTTTCACGAAATAAAGTAAATAGAGTAACCCGCCTTGGATCGAAATGTTCTCCAATATCACGGATGTGCATGGATGTGTTTTCAAAACACTCAGATATGTCCTGTGTTCTCTACTTGTTTCCATGGTAAGCACTAAACATATTGATTAATTTATATATCTGGCTTGTAGTCCAAATGCTAATCTTTAATTTGATACAAAAATGTGTATGCGTTGTTGAAATCAATAACGACACATGAAAAATGCCAAAATGCCCAGTGCACAGCTAACGTTAATGGCCAAAAATGTGCAGTAGCTAAAGTGTTAAATAAAAAGATAAACAAGGAACAAAGTCGATTGAATAATAGGAGTGTGCAACACCACACATGCCAGGGTTGTAATTTATTACATAAATGCAGTGAAATATCACGTTTTCTCAGTGGAAATAACAGGTGTTATTTTTCACTAGTGAAAATAACTAACTGGGCAACGGCCTCAGAAGTC
>JAUTBV010142923.1:0-26246 GCA_032361325.1 Lepetodrilus fucensis | reverse complement strand
ACTATAGATAACATTGTTTTATGTTTTGTTTTTCTATTAATATCAGGAAATGTACTTTGCTATGCCTACATTAAAAAGAAATCGGGAGCATGCCATTCAAACACCACTGGGTGCGAAACATGTTAATTTGGGTTATGTAGACACAAGGAAATCGTATTTAATTATCCTTATATTTCAAAATTTCCTGTGCTTAAACTTGTCTTCTAAAATCTGTCAATATATTTACGAATACAAAGAAATCGCATTTTATAATACCTACATTTCGAAATTTTAGAGAGTACACTAAATAACATTTTGGTTTTGTTATGTATATATAGATACCAGATATGCGTAGGCCTATTTTAAACGTTTTCCGAGTGTGCCTCCGAAGGAATCCATATAGATAACTAATAATAGCACATTATTCTATGCATCTTAGAACATTAATATTAACATATAACACGAAGGACATTTCTTTCAGAAATTGACCTACTAGTATACAGAGTAAGACCCCACCCCCTAGCAAATTGGGACAGATCCGCCACTGTAAAGGTTATTTAAATTATGTACATCATGTACACGACATCCGAGGTATACTAATACGTCACACACGACATCCGAGGTATACTAATACGTCATACACGACATCCGAGGTATACTAATACGTCACACACGACATCCGAGGTATACTAATACGTCACACACGACATCTACTATAGGCTATTCAAGATCTGGAAGTGAAGCAAGCACACCCATGTGTTCAATGACTGCTTTATAGTGTTCGACATTCAGTCAGGGAACATGATTTAAGCTTGATATACATGGACACGTCACAAAGTATATACAGGATGTGGTTGTTCGCACACGATCCAGATTCGAATATAAAATTACTTCCCTTGATACAAATTACCAACTTGTAATCGGAAATCAACCACAACGCACGCTCATGACATGCCTACAACGCATGCGCTCTGAAATTGCGAACGTCTGGAAGGGATCTAATGGTTTGAGCAAGTCTTTGAAGTGGTAACACGGGCAGAAAAAGTATTCCCATCTTAGACTGGTTATTTATTTGTTTAGTTAGCTGCCTTCCTAAAGCATGATCCGACAACCAGTTGCTCTTTTTACATCCTCAGAATTACCTATATCGATTTAAGTTGTCTTCATTGCATAACCCTGATACCCTGTGAGCGGTTAAATACCGCCTTTCTGAGGAACTCAACTTGAGGATTCCATCAAAGCTATTGTGCTCCCTCATCTCCGCCAGGAAAGTCTATAGCTCTATTCTCCCCGTCAGGAAAATCTATACCTCTATTCTCCCCGTGAAGAAAGTCTATACCTTTATTCTCCCCCGTGCACGCCCAGATAACACGTGTTGTCACCCCACCTGCGTCGTGTTTGATCTTCTTACCAAAATGCTACCATTCTCCCAAGAGTACACCATATCCATATTTACCCTGGTCAACTAGCTGCACATCTTCGTATTGGATGAGAGTGACCTTGACCTTAGGATTGATGACCTATGTGTCGATGATATGATAGTTTCATGTTCGAGATTCTTGTATTGGGAAGTAGACAGTGCGTATATTAGTACATGTACTGATAGCTTTATTTAAAGAATATATAAGTAATTGCAACCATAACCGCTTAAAACAATAAATACAACCAAGGAAGCTATTTCATCTTTCTGGATAAATAGCATCAGGGTATCCTTTCACAAAGCTCTCCAATCCACTAAGAGACCATAACCCTCTCTTTGTCGATAGCTAATGCACTACAAAGAACGCGCTATGGTCTCTTAGCGGATAAGAGAGCTTTGTGAAAGGATACCCAGGGTATTGTTTCTCGAAGCTCTCTTAGCCGCTAAGGGATCATAGCTCTCTCTTAGCAATGCATTATCTATCGGCAAAGAGAGTGCTATGATCTCTTAGCGGCTAAGAGAGCTTTGTGAAAGGATACCCAAGTCTTTGTTGACATCACTGAATAGTCCCAATGACTATAACACATGGTTTCCTTATATAACGACACAGTTATACCTGCGGATGTATACCGTGCCTGCGTTGGAACGTTCTCAACAGAAATAGCTGCCATGATAAAGTTGGGCCCGGAAATTGTCCGGAACGTATACACCGGGCTTTGTGCTTTCTCCACAGTTTAGGATTTGCCTCCTCCAGAACGTTTCACCACACACACTCGTATTATCTATTTAGTATTGCAGAGGTTGAGAACGTTTTATTCCGAAGAAGGAATTGTTAGCGTAAAAGCATCGCCGAAATCTGTGGAACATTTCGGGCTTGTTGCACGACGCTCTTGTAGCGCTAGAGTTGTAACTGGGCTCCCGCCACAGTAGAAAGCGTTGACCTTACAATAGTTGTAGCCTACAAGAGCTTCGTGCAACCGGATTGAGATTGCAAATGAATAAAATGTCTGATTGACTATTCTAAACACCTGTATTTATAACTGAGTAGTTATACGGGTAGTGTATCTATGCATGTATGTATGTATGTATGTATGTATGTGTGTGTGTGTGAGTGTGTGTGTGTGTGTGTGTGTGTATGTGTGTGTATGTGTGTGTGTGTGTGCGCGCGCGCGCGTGTGTGTGTGTGTCTGTCCGTGTATGTTCGTACTTTTGGTGTAGGCTAATGCTAGCCTAAATCCATGATGCGATAACGCTAAATTTACACTCTGTGAATAATTGGAAGTGTGTTTGACGTGTATACGTAACCATATGTTTCAGCAGCATCAATAAGCCGCCTCTAGTTGGTCTTTGTTTACATACTTCCAGACTCCATGTACGTCGTTGTTTCCAGTGCGCTACTCAAATACGTCGGCGTGTGCCTATACACTGGAGATGGTGACGCAGGATAACCAACATTGATGACGGCTAACCATTTCTCCCGACCACACAATCTTCAAAATCCTATCTCTTGAAATCTACTCCACGCGTTTGTATACGATGTACTATATGGTTTCTTCTCGCGAATGTAGCATAGGCCTACTACTTACATGTTATATACTGGGAAAGAACAGTAAAGCAAATGTACTATGTTATTCAAACAATTCAACTTCCAGCACTCATCTCATTCTAAAGAATGTAATGGTTCGTTTAAGACGTATATCTGACGACGTATATTGCGTATGTAATTTGCTTGGTATTCCAGGTAGGTGCTAAATACACGCGTGAAGCCCTACAGGAGATGCACGTGTACGGAGCGCTGACCCACGTGCAGACAGCTTTAATAACACACTCCACCTGTCCGCGCGCAATTAGTAGCATTCCTGGAAGTAATGGTATGACCTACATTTCTCGCTGATGACGTTACGGCGTTCTTGGGAGTTTTAAAATAAAGCATACTTTTACTGGTAGAATAGTTACCTATGTAATACAGTATGCGAAGTAGGTATAGCCGTATTCCTTTTGGCTCGGAGTGCTACCGATAAACAGTTTCAGACTAACACGTGCTCTGAACAGAACAACCCCCTTGCCCACTATCCCGCTCTGTAAGATAAGTATATGCCATCCAGTAGATATTCCTCTCATACTCAGTAGAGATATACCACAGCACCACCCAATACAGATATAGACCTACCACCCAATATAGTGTATTACATTCAGGAATGATACGGGATGATATTGAGTAAAGGTATACCAACTATAATATACTGTATATTATTATTAGATATATCAATCAGTAGGCCTACAGCTATACGACTTTGTACTCGGCAGAGATAAGCCACTTAATATGGATACTATGTTATTTAGTAAATATATGCTATTTAGTACAGATATGCTACTAAATATCAATATACAGACGAGAAGCGATATACTAATGTTTATGAATACTTGTTCGGCGTATTGCAAACTTGCATGTTTTGATAGTGGAGGTATACATTAGTATAAAACTACAACACATTTAGTACTAAATCGTTCCTTAATTATTGCTAATGCATGTACACAATGTGTGCATGATTTCTCGAAGCTCTCATATCCACTATCACTGTGACGAGACTACAGCGCTCTCGTAAGTGTACGATCCCCATGTATTAGAGATGGCTACGAGAGTCCTTATAGTCTCGTAGTAGACATGAGAGCTTCGAGAAACAGTACCCTAGTGTGTCTTGGACTTTGTCCACGCAATCTCTCATATCGAACACATAGTTTGCCCCAATCTCTCCTATAGAACACATAGTTTGCCCCAATCCTTATGTAGCAAGACAATACCTAGGCCAGCGATATACCAATGTCCGGTTTAACCTTACAGATCTTTCTTGAAAGGGTTCCACAGGAGTGATGTTGAGTCAATCAGATTGATTCGCTAATGATCCGTTGAGGAGAACATCGGCACTAGATGTGTTTTCTTTGGCCGTGTCAATCTACTATTGTAAAACACGTGTTTGCTACGTAAACATATTAAGTAAAAACAGCCGTATTGTTAATGTCGGTGTGGTTGTAAGGTGCGTGTGAGAACCGGTGATTACTGTCTGTTATAGCTACATCCAGCCAGGAGACGCTATATAGTGCCTCGGTATACCTCCCCACCACATAGACTATATAGCGCCTCTGTATACCTCCCCACCACATAGACTATATAGCGCCTCCGTATACCTCCCCACCACATAGACTATATAGCGCCTCTGTATACCTCCCCACCACATAGACTATATAGCGCCTCTGTATACACATCCCCACCAGAGAAAAGTACAACACATGGGGTTTTTCTTCAAGAAAGGTTCTATACTTTCAAGGATCATCTGGAGTCAGATTACAGTATATTGTCCGAATATCAGATCCTATATTTAGAGGTGTATTTGTGCTGAATGGTATATCTACACTGCGTGGTATATCTCTATAACGCCAGAAATATCTCTATACTGTCAGAAATATCTCTATACTATCAGGTATATCTTCGCGGAGTTGTATATATCTAGCAAGACTATTATTATACATTGATGTGAAATTTAATGATTTGAACATCTACTAATAAATCATCTCTATGCGTTAACGTGACCAGATCAGCACGGCCAGAGGAGTGTTGTGCCTGGTTAAGTAGAGTACTGTCTTGTAGCATGTCGAATTGAGAAGATTACAACACATTGGTGGCCACAGTCGGCGGCCGCGGAAGTACTCTTACCGAAAAGGTTACACGTGATTGACGTGAAGATGGTGTATGCGAGTTTCTAGATGTATGCAGTACACATAATATATCGTTATCTTGTCAGTGGGATTCAAACTGGGAATTGCTGATAAACAGACGAGTGTCCAGAGTGCATTTATTTGTTTTGATGCTATATAACCAGAGAAGTAAATCCGGAAAACAATACAACAGTTATCGTTCTTTGATGCCCCAGCGAACAGTCCGCTTGTTAGAATGGAACGTTGCAATATTAATTACGTTTATTTTAAGGCAGATTTCACTGAGAGTTCTCTTGCTGAACATGTTCCAAGAAGGGCAGGAGGATTCATGGTTCTATTGTAACGAGAGATGATCACGTGACACACATTAGAGTTTGAGGACGGTTTAGACTAACAGATGGTACAAGAAATCAGTAATCATTAGACACAATGTTACCATGACATAAGCATTTCTCTCTTCTTTATTTTTTTCCTGCGTGGCAATGGCAGTCGGTAAAGGAAGCACTTTATGTTTCATTTAGACTGAATTTCTATCGGGTATTATAAAGAAAAAGTTTATTTCGTACATTTAAGAACGGCATCCCTCTGAGCCAGTTGGCGTGCACGAAGATAACAGAGTATAGATCTATATTAGCTTTATTCAATCCGCCGTCACACCACCTTCTTTTAGCTTTACATTCAGATATATAGTATTGCTCTAAAGTGTGGAAGAGAAAAGCATACAATGTTAGGCTACAGCTTTCCAGTTCTTCCCCTGCCTGGTGCTCAGCATTAAAAGGTTCGGCTAAACGGAGCACTTGGCTCAGAATCAGTATATCTGCTGCATGATATTCCAGTGAGCTAGTACTATAATATCTAGTGGAAATCCAGACTAGTATAAGCAGTACATATTAAAGATAGCCATGATAGAAGTGAACATTCTTGTAAATGGCTTTAAACCAACAAATCAAACAACCAACCATTATAATATTTGTTTTGTTCAAATCTTTCTAAAGATACCGAGTTTATCAAAGACAATGTTAATGGTTACACAGATATTATTATATTTAATATACATATGTGCAGAGCCTGCTAGTTACTATTACTAATATTGTATATTTTATTAGTAGAACATTTCATCATTTCAGTACTTACTTAAGCTGCTAATATTTGCAATATAAGCATTAGTAGGAACTTTTTGCACTGACTGTATAACCAGCGTTAAATTACTAGTATTTCCAAAATAAGTACCAACAGACAAGTTCCACGCTGCCTGTAAATGGGTTACCGATATTTTGCCTACTCGGGGGTGTCTGCATACCACTGAAGCCAGTTCGGAATGCATATCGCTAGCCAGTATCGATGGTCTGTTGCGTTGCGCAGCACGTGTCAAGTCAACAGACGGACCTCGGTCAGAGTGGTCGCTAGTGGAGTAACGGTCCTAT
The DNA here is from genome assembly GCA_032361325.1 of Lepetodrilus fucensis. Taxonomy (NCBI): domain Eukaryota; kingdom Metazoa; phylum Mollusca; class Gastropoda; order Lepetellida; family Lepetodrilidae; genus Lepetodrilus; species Lepetodrilus fucensis. The sequence continues at coordinate 19,709 of JAUTBV010142923.1, read as the reverse complement.
TGAACACGTCTGTGGAGTATGCCTAAAGAAAACAGCTCTGCCTGGAAGTGGCACAAGGCTGCCAGGTGTGAGAACCTCTCATAGAAGACGTCGTGCCTAGCCGACAACTGTCTTCCTGTTGCGGCATGCCTACTGCGAGGAAATGTTGGAACCCATACTAAATATAGTTATATCTGATATCAACATGACCGACACTGACATGCCCTTACTGAAGCTTTTCAAAGATGTGTTACTAACGTATTGGGGGAACATCTCTCAGCAGATCACACAATTAGGCTAATATATCATAGCCTATAGTCGCTAGAATAGAAAACAGTTTTTAAAGTAACGTCTATCATTATATTCCTGAATACTTTACTTGAAACGACATACAGTATAGGTCTACTGTATAAGATGTATGTGCTCACCACACGCGTAGCACAACCATGATACTCATATGTAACTATAATAGACGTACATTACACTAGGTTGAACATTCCATCTCAACACAGTGCATATTCATATCTACTGTTACCACTGTTGCACCCGTACACGTGTCGTGCTACTTGCAAGCCTTGTCTTGTGTTACTACATAGACCTAGCTATATGACCTTATGTTTTTGCCCTGGCATCTGTCCTGTAGAAAGCATGACACCGAGGCCTGGTAACCTAGCTACTGCCTCCCACTACTCCAGCCATGAGCTGTACCACATGTCGCTACGGGCATGTCTGGAGCCTATTTAATATAAGGCTCATTCAGTCAATATCATTGCGAACATTCACATCTTGCGAAATACAATAATGACGAATAAATGAAGGACGAGTAAATGAAGGAAGGAAGGAAGGTATAGGACAACATTGTTAATACAGAAGCTGTTACTTTCACGTTGTGTAATTGTGACCGTGTGTTCTATGTAGAACTATACGTTCACTCACCACTATAGGCGCTAGGCTTATACGATGTGAGTGGACATTGTCTGGACACGTGGTAGTCCACGTGGCCCACCATCTGATTGTGCCAATTCTTCTAGTCGATAAAATTCATTTGGCTTAATGTTAATTGATACATAAGATTGGGGAGGCATATGCATGTGGGCTTTCTTTCCTGGCCGTCGGCAAAAATTAAAAAAATAAACTATATATTAATCCATTGTATCGTGATCCCTGTACACCATATATAACCACGATAACGATGCCTCCAGTGATTCGAAATATGGATATTAATCAAATGTGCACATCCATACCATTCTTGATACTTATTAAAACCGAAAATATTGTCGCATTGTAAGACTTTAGTATAACATAAAATAGATGTGAAGGTTCTTTGTATATTCTTTTTAGTTTATTTCAAATGCAAATATCACGAATTTTCAAATTTCCTGGACATTTAGCAGACATATCCTTCTGTAATCTGAATCAGACTATTTGAGAAACCTGACGAGTTGCCGTAGGAATTCTCCTGTTCAGATTCTCATGTACAAATGTGAACCCCTGGTCAAGTTTCTTCCCCCATTGTAGTGCTGTCTTGTTTGTGTTGACCTCTGACCTATTCCGTCATCCTCCAGGAATGTGGCCAGATCTCGGAGCTATCTATACGAGCAACATGGCATCGCTGCTTTACGCCATCTTGATTCTTACAATATCCAGCCTCGTTTGAAGATTTGCCCTTATCGCACGTGATGGCCAGACCACCAGTCTGCGAGCCATTGTCAAGAATTGAAGTAATATCAATATATGTACTGAGAAGATCACGACAGAAATAGTCTTCGTGAACACATGGTTTAGTTCTGATACATGGCATCCGCACCAAAAACAAACATCTTATTCTGCATAATGATAAACTGATTGAAGTATAGCATCTCATCTCGATAGGCTATGAAGTGTTCGTTTTAAAATGTATTACTAGTATGCTATTATACACATGCACATACTTATATACGAAAGAAAATATAAAACTAATTGGTTACTTACCGTAATATGATTTAAATAACATTCAATATTGTACATATATAGTTATAAAATGGAAATTCAATGCGAACTAGAAGTATGTTTGGATAACAGGCATATAATTGTGAGTGTAATAAATGCATAACCATGCATGAAATATTCATGTACCAAAGTATAGAACATCCGAGACGACAGGCCTAGGGCCATGATGACAGTGTTTCTGGAAGACTATGGGAAACATTCGTGAGTTAAGTTACGACTTGTCTGGGCAATGGCTGACAGCGTATGCACGCCTTACTAACCACCATAATTATAGTTTCTAACTAGCAACGTGTTTCTGTATGTCGGCAGGATTCTTGGAAATCTATCAACCTTAAAGCTTTGTATTAACGACGTCCACTTGACGTTCTGATGGATGTAACTGACCCGGAAACATATCAGATGAGAAAGATCAGATATTGCCGTCGGCAGAAATGCAATTAATATACTAGTATACATTATATTTCGTTCACACTTCCATCTCATGTAGGCTATTATTCACCGAGGTGTAATGGGTTTTTAAATAGGTACCAGAAAACGGTACAAAAAAAATCTTAGGTGACTTTCATTGTTCGCCAATGCTTTTCCCTGACATAAACCAAGATTCTATTTTATTTAAACTAATTTATTTCGAAATCTCTGTAGGGCTTAAGTTAAAATTATGTTTAATCATACAGGACATAGACTGCTACACCCATTCAGCATTGTCAGTCTGTTTCTCTAACACTGGGTGTAGGCTACTATTTCAAGAAGTGTCCAGGAACGATACCATGCTCAAAGAATGCCTGCAAGCTTGAAGTCATTCAAATCTAATGAGCACATTTTAAATTAATGTTGAATTGGCTGGGGGGACAATGAGGAGACTATGATTATTGCCATCATTTGGCAGTACAGTGCTAGAAAAACTTATCTACATAACTTCGTAATTCCTTTCATGTTTTTGTGAAACAACCCTCTCGGGAGAATCTGTGTTAACATGCCAAACCTTTACTCTTCAAACATCCACGAGTTAGGTTTGCTATCCACACTGGCCGATTCCTCTCATCCTATCAACACGTGCTCCTCATTTGTGTTTATTTGGGAAATATTTTCGCAAATCGCGCGACTTCGCTTACGATGCTTCATTTTGGGATTGAGACAGAATCCGGTACAACACCGGCAAACCAAAGTTATAAACTTTATATGATCTAATTCTAGCGAATATTCTTCCGTCATTTGGAGAAAGGTCAGAGGTTGTTGCTTCCTCCAAGCTAAAAATGAGTTCCACTTGGGCATAGTTTATTTACCCGATAAACACATGTTTGTTGGGATAAGGGTTACCCGCTCTTGATTATTTGCTCATCCTCGAGATGGCGCTCATGCAACATGTATATCCAGTCTGAAGTATGCATAGAACACAGCGGTTCATCATTGCCATCTCAAAGATAAGGATAGGCCAATTTACTCTATGATTAATAAAGCAGCATGCATCCTTAGCGCAAGTCACGGACGTCTGTCAGTAAATACCTCTCAGGATATGGGCTCAACATCTGGAAAGTGAACAATTGTTTCAAAACCATTGCTAATTTGGGATATATGCAATAGAATATAGGTCTATACCTAGTTTCTATTTGGGTTGGAAATTTAACAATAATAATAATAATAATAATAAACAAAAATACATAATAGTAATAGCAATTCTGCTTCTATTCCTCAAATGCAAACTCATGTCAAATATTAATAGTTACGAGATGTGTCGCACTTGGATGAGCAAGTGTGACATTGCTATCGAAGTTCTACGACCTGCCACTGCAATACCATTGGCCGTAATTACTTCCTTACTATATTTATTAATTTGGAGTTTCTGTCATATTACGGCTTGTCGGTTTTCATGAAGAGGAAACCTCAAACACCAGTAGCTAGTGCCGAGTGCTGCATGAAACCTGCAAGTATTTGCTGGTACTGACAAACCAATACGGTTAACGTTCACTGCGACAGCATAGACACTGGTATACAGGTCTAGTGTATCATGTTATGATTGTGTCGGAAAGGTAACTTTAATGAACATTGGTACCAGAGTGAGTTCCCAGAGTGACTTCATGATGGGGTTCCCGAAATTAATGAGTGAAGTAAGGTTCCGGGAGTGAGTTCGAACACCGTAACCTTTGATCTAACACTATATGCATTGTTACAATGACCTTTCGTAAACTCTCAATGACGTAATATGAAACCTACAGATAGCCAATCAGTTAATACCACCTCGGATGGCACCCAGCAGAACGTGTCTTCCACCAGTGCAATTTGGAACCCATATAGGATAGCAACGTCTTTGTAATGGCATTTAACATCTACCAGAATAGTGATGCTACATAAGACGATGCTCCAGGATTATTACCCGCCTGCAATGATGAACATTGTGTCTAATGTAGGCCCACATTTGCTTCTTAGGTTTCTAACATTTTACACTCGGAGTAGACACACTGTGTCTAATGTAGGCCCACATTTGCTTCATAGTAGGTTTCTAACATTTTACACTCGGAATAAACACCCACGGCCTAGGGCTTTTGGATCTACTTTGCCGTTGCAAAGTTGCGACATGGTGGAACTGCATAGCAACTAGAAACGTGACTATTATAGAAGCATCGTAAAATATACACACAATTCATTTAGCTAAAATGTCACCGTGTGCACTAACTTATCTCATTAACCTTCAGTACAATTATCTCTAGGACATCGATGATTTGTTTCTAACATAGATAAGAGCAGTCAGCTGCAGTATCCTCACAAAGTAAAGCATAAGCGGCGTTTATCGTCACGGTTGACGTCTTTCATGTCGTCTTTGAACAGCGTCGCAAACAGTGTTCCAATTCGCTCATTCCCTTGGTCTCTAGTAGGCCCTAATACCTCTTCGACGAACATAAGCATTTCTCACACCATGCCACTCACTATTTCTTCACATACAAGTAGCCTATTAATTGAGAGATAATGTAGACATATTTCCTGTTTAATCAGCTGAGGAATCTACAGTTGCCATAACTTTCAGAAAAGAACAGACAAAATAAAACACGGCTGTCTCGTTTTCATACAGTGGGCCCATGGTAAAAGTGTGATCTGGTTGATGGAGTTCATAAGAAATATGGCCTCCTTTCTCAAGGGCATTCAGGTTCTACATCTGTGCATCGTCCATGACGTGCGACACCTACCAGCACAATATGAACATAATATTTTTGAAAAGTATTCTTCATCTGGTCATGTATTATTTATTATAGTCTATACTATCCTTCGGCTCTACAGAGCAAAAGTTAGTTGTTGTAGTTTTTGTTTGTTACCAATATATATCCGACGTAAAATATATATTTTTCTTCTTCAGATCGTAGGCGGCTGCTAACATTACGTTTCCAGCTCATCTGCATTTCCAAATAAAATACGTCAGTCACACTATATCCATGACCCTGGCGAATTTGTGTTTTACGTATGTGTCATGGCCCTGTGGTTATCTTAGCTTCTTATTATGTTATTTATGTCTTCAGTTTGTAAAGTACACCCCAGAACCAGAGAAACAACTGCAAACAGAACTATATACCTTTTGTCAACCGAAACTCGTTTTCTCCAGAACAGCCAATATCACCTACTATAAATATCAATAGTTCATAACCAATGATAATGTATGTGTACTATTTGTATTTTGTTGAGATATACGAGTACCCAGGTAGGACCTAGTTATCAGTGGACCTTCATACGTAGATCGATAATCTGGACAGGGCACTATGCATGCATTGCAGGATAGGATAGACAGTATACAAGTAGGCCTACATGTCTACGAGGTGATATCAAGTCAAATGACAGTCTGGAGGAAGAGGTTGTCATTATTTTAAATTCAACTATTTTCTTTCAAGGAAACCCGTGTCCAATCCTGTGTCAGAATGTTCCTCGTTCCAGTTTAGAAGTGTGTAAACTGTAGATGTAGATCTATCACCAACATCATGCACGTCTACAATAAGGCAATGGGAAGTTGGCTCCTTTTTCCTTTTTAGATATATTATTTTCTTTTTCTGAAGTACTCAATTATGAAATTATGCATTTATAATGACAAATATTTAATGTATTAACACCAACTTTCTCTCACACGAACATCCTTAAAACGTGCCTAAACCGGAAGTGTGCTCATATTACACCTACATAGGTTGATAGGCGCTATTGAGACTTTTATATTGCACCTTTCAAATCTGAATTACATAATATTTCATGTACCGTAAAACACTAGCTACATATTCAACATTTTTAACAGCTGACATATTTTGAATATCGAAAAAGGAAAAAGGAGCCAACTTCCCATTGCCCTACAATAATGCAATTTGGAAACGACAAAATATTGCAGAACAGCGCAATATATACAGGCTTACTAATTACTGATGTGGTTTTTTTTAAACAAATAATACAACTATGTAAAGGCTAACGACTGGTATTCATTCACCCGAATATGATGATCATTATTGATGTCTCCAAATGTTTTCAGCTCGGAGCTTACGATAAGCTGCTGCATTCAGGTATTAGGCTTGTGTACTGTTTCTGCGTTTCTCTAAAGGGTCGTAATAGCGGTAGTCTGGGCGTAAGTGGAGGTCTCCGCCATGGCACACTGCTACATTTACGCCCTAACTACAGTACGACCAAATCGTAAAACCTGGGGCCTTACTCCCGAAACATTCTTACGATCTGCAGGCGGCACGGTATCGTTTTACCTCCGTACTTTGGAAGCAGTCTCTGTCTGATTTATTTTTTACCTGCATGGTTTTCAAGGTTCCCTGCGATAGGAATTCCGCCCGTTCTATTGATAGTTGTGCATGGTGTTAGTACACCGTTGAATAATGAGAACCTCGCCTCGCCTATACACTGCCAGCTTGCAGATATCTCCGGGATATAATATCAACAGTTTCTCAGATGTAATGAGGCGTTCACGAGATGTGTTCTTACGTAATGTAAAGTTTAACAGAAATAAACGAAGCCATCATTTTGTCTACCAAATTGAAGTCTAAAACATATTCACATACCTTGAAGGATGAACGACCGAAAGCACGCACATGTTATTATGAATTAGTTATGGAAACCAAATGAGCATCATCAGCCACTGCGACAACATGCACGGTAGCTTTAAACTAATAACACCTTAGAAGAAAAACGATAATCAGATTAATTCACATGGGCATAGTATTGATTTTGAACCAGGGGAAATTTGACTCCGTATCTCAATTTGTAGTGTTGTTAGAACCTTAGCCAGCCATCGAGTACTTCTATCGACTGTGTAATACATTTACAAAAAAAACGTGTAATTAGTCATTACAAGTACGAGTTGACAAATACAGTGTCCTAAAGATGCACAATTGTATAAATTAGGCAACATCTAAATTTATAACTTCTTTTAGAGAAAAATAAATAAGCAAATATACCGAGTCTTGTCACTGGATAGCTGCTTAATTGTAAATAGGATGTTTACCTCGCGTTGCACGATTCAAGTCTGGTGGGCACTTTCCCCTTACTTAACGAAACTTTAGTTGGTGAAAAGCTCTGAATCCGTGTTATCGATTCTCTCCCAATGAAAGCTAAAACAATCTCTACACTACCAGCCACTCGCTTGAAGAGAGAAGACTGTCTGCTCTAGCTAGGGATCAGGGCCAAGTCTTATATATCCGTGTTTATTTACACGGTCATTTACTAATGAACCTGACCTAAAATAACTTGGTCTTCCAATCTACAGACATCATTGAGAAACATCCTTGAAAAGAACACACACAACCAAAGGGAAAACAACGTGATAGTACAGTACAGTACACCCAAAGAACTTATTCTCAATTGTTTCATGTAAAAATGTCTAAACTTGTCTACAGTACAGACGAGATAAGAAGTAATTGAAACATGAATACTAGTAATAGTGCTGGTTCTCGTCCTAGCCCCTCCCGTTCACTGTATTGTATGTATACATGTATGTAATAGTGGAGATGTCAGATGTGCCCGATCTCAGGATCAGCTTTTGTTAACAGCTTTATGTATTCCCATGTCTGATGCTGTGACATCATGTCTTTGACAAGGAAAGTAATAATGTGTTTATGTCACTATAGATCATAATGAAATGTCCCTTATAATCAATGGTGTTAAAATTATTAGTCATATCACAATTCTAGAGTCTAGCACAGCATGAACTCATATTTACATATCAAATGATCTTATTACGGTACTATGCGGCCGTGTTATTTCCATGCATTTCACTCACGTGGCATTAACTAATAATACAACAATAAAACAAAAATGTACAGTAACCATTGGAGATATTTTTACTGTGGCAATATAAACTCAAATTGTTATTAGGATCATGTAGTCATGTACCTATACATTTCATATCAAATGTGAAAACATGGGGCCGTATTCATAAAAGGGCTTTAAGTCAGTTTTTGATGATCAATATATAGCGAAAACTGACTTTAGCCCTTTTATGAATACCGGCCCAGGGGACCTATTCTCGAAACGTTCTTTCGAACTTCTTAGCTCAAGAACGTCTCTTGACGATTCGTAAGAATGTTTCAAGAATATGCCCCTGGAAGGGTTCTGTACTGCCAATAACTCACTTCACACTAGTGATATGCTTACTTAGTATGTTGTAATACATGTAGGTAGATTATCCAATATGGCTAAGCTCGACATGCTGGTGAGTTTTGAATGTAAACATTTGTAGAATGAATGGTTATGACATTTGGAGAACTCAAAAAAGTGCCTTTTAAAAAAGAAAGTAACAATTCTGAGGCTTGGTGAGGATTTTATCAAAGAATAAGGCCATAGTTATTCAAACAATAATAATAATAATAATTGGAGATTATGCATAGTGCTTACAGAAAATAGATATACATAAATTGCTCAGATTTATTTCAAAGTACTGCTTGCCCATTACTTGTTATGAATAATACTTCTGCTATGGGTGTTTACCAGGAAGCAATCACATTGGTTTTGACTTTGTGTTAACCATTGCCTCATGGTCTTTGTTCAAGCCCAGTAATAGTTTATACAACTTGTTTCTTCACCATTTATAATAATCATTTTCTAACGTCTAGTCTACACGGTCGGCAGCATAGGTATATACAAATTATTTTTATTTTGCAAAGTGGAAAAATCGGGTTAGCAGATGCGTAAACCAATGAATTAAATAACTATGGCCCAAGGCCAATATATTTATCTTGTACTTCAATGAAACTCATGAAAGTAATTAAAATCTTCATATAAACCTGGGGAAAGTTAGCAACTGATTTTGTAATACAAATAGACTTATCAATACAAGATCAAAATTTGCAATTAGGATTCATGTCTTCTCCCCAAAATGAAATATGAAGGGTTAAAACCCTGACTTGATATCAAGACATAATGGTGAAAGTATGTTTATCATACATATCATCATTCAAGGAGAAATACTGAACTTCACAAAACTGTTCCATGTGAGGTCAAGGAACAAGCTAATGCACTCAGATATATCAATACTACGAAATCAATAACGAGTTGAAGTATTAGTTTGGCATGAAATGCATTTACACCCCTATTTGGTAGATTACAGTATATCGATAAATACTTTATTGAATGAAAAACAACAACAAAATTAATTTCTTATTTTGTATTCCCTAAATCAAAAATCTAAAAATATTTTGCACAATTAAAAGGCGACATAGAAGGAAACTGGCTCAATTTGCAATTACGCTTGTGTGAAGAAATACATAAACATGTGCAAATTGAGTGATTTTGCCTGTTCCTTCTTTAAAATGACACCTCTCTGCATAAAATAATACTTATATATATACTGATCGTTTTTTTATTATACATTTTGGTTATGGCATACAAAATAAGTAATTGAATTTCTTTCTTTTTTTGGTCAATCAATGTAGTAATTACAGAGATGATCTACGAAATAGGAGTCAATGCATTTCATGCCAAACTATAGAATTGGTCGGGCGACATACAATCAACAGTTATGCATACAATAGGATATCACTGTAGGTGCCGATTGATTTACACACATGATATCTAGTGCACAGACATATTATTTGGTGATAAGACATTCTGAATGCAAGTGCTTCATTGACAATGTTCACCAGTTCAAAGACCCATGTACTTTAAGGGTGTGCTTCTTGAGAGAATCTGACCGAAGGAAGGACTTGCTGCAAGTCTCACATTTCCAGCTCCTGTCTCCATTGTGAGTCAGTTGGTGTCTCTTCAGAATGCCTAGCTGAGAAAACGATTTCTCACAGATATCACACGTCCACGGTCGTGTCCCTGCATGCAACTTTTTATGACTTTTCAGATTTGATGCCTGAGAAAATATATTTCCACAAATGTCACATTTCCAGAGTTTCTTCCCAGAATGTGTCACAGAGTGCTCATCCAGGGAACTCTGGCATGAAAATGACTTTCCACAACTGTCACATATAAACGGCCGCGCTCCAGGATGGCTTGACAAGTGAGTCTTCAGGTTACTCCATAGTGAAAACACCTGTCCACAAACGTCACACTTGTAAGGTGTTTCTCTAGAGTGCGTCAGAGTATGGCGCTTTAGGTAGTCCAGTCGTGCAAATGATTTCCCGCATTCTTCACATTCCCAGGGTTTGTCAGCAGAGTGGACAAGACTATGCTTCTTTAAAGAATCCGACTGAGAGAAGCATTTACCACAGATATCACACATCCAGGGTCGCTGTCCAGTGTGTAGCATTGCGTGAGACCGGAGAGTACTTGACAGAGCAAACGACTTTCCACAAACACCACAACTCCATGGTTTCTCACCGGTATGAGTGAGGTTATGCTTCTTCAGGGAATGAGCTTGAGCAAATGACTTCCCACATTGCCCACAAGCCCAGGGCTTTTGTCCAGAGTGGACCAATACATGCTTCTTCAGATTGACTTCAATGGCAAATACTGTTCCACGCTTTTGTCGTTCTTTGGTATTCATGTGATTAGAGCTCTCAGCAGACTCTGATAATGGCTTTCCAAGACCCTCGGTTTCTTCAGATCCTTCTTTAGTATTTCTTAGTCTGTAATGCTCCTCCATGCCAACAGACTCTGATGCAGACTCCCGAGCGCCTCCATCATCCTCCTCCAATGATCGGTTCTCCACAGGCTCAGAACATGACTTCTGTTCAGAAACATACTTAGGACTTTCTTCAATATATTCCAGAATTTGGTTCTCAACTGACCCAGAATGTGATTGTGTTGAAACACACTCCTCTGGTCCTTCTCCAACACACTCCTCTGGTCCTTCTGCATCTCCAACACACTCCTCTAGTCCTTCAACACACTCCTCTTGTCCTTCTCCAACACACTCCTCTGGATCTCCAACACACTCTTCTGGTCCTTCTGCATCTCCAACACACTCCTCTGGTCCTTCCCCAACACACTCCTCTGGTTCCCCAACACACTCTTCTGGTCCTTCTCTAACACAATCTTCTGGTCCTTCTGCATCTCCAACACACTCCTCTGGTCCTTCCCCAACACACTCCTCTGGTCCTTCTCTAACACTCTCCTCTGGTTCTTCTCCGTTTTCACTAATGTTCCCTAAATTGTGGTTTGCAACAGACTCCAAACATGACATTTCAGGAACACACTCCTCTGGTCCTTCTCCAACACACTCTTCTGGTACACTCTCTTCTGGTCCTTCTCTAACACTCTCCTCTGGTTCTTCTCTGTTGTCACTGATGTTCACTAAATTGTGGTTTGCAACAGACTCCAAACATGACATTTCAGGAACAGACTCCTCTGGTCCTTCTCCAACACACTCTTCTGGTCCTTCTCTAACACTCTCCTCTGGTCCTTCTCTAACACTCTCCTCTGGTTCTTCTCTAACACTCTCCTCTGGTTCTTCTCTGTTGTCACTAATGTTCCCTAAATTGTGGTTTTCAACAGACTCCAAACATGACATTTCAGGAACATAGCATATCTGTGGGCCGTCTTCGATCAGCTCCATAGCGTTTTCTTCAAGAGAACCCGAATAGGAAATTAATGGAATTTCATATTCTTTTGGCAATTCGTCAGTCTCAATCAGAATGTATTTTAGTTCATTAGTATTTTCTGTCTGCACTAACATCATGTATTTCTCCACAGATTCAGAACAGATTTCTGTAATATATTCTGGGTCAGTGTGCACCAATGTGTATTTTTCAACAGGTTCAGATGATACTTCAGGAATTTTAACTTCTACCAATTCTTGCTTTCCACCAGTCTGAGAATGTAAATCTTGAGGACTGGCATCTGTCTGGAGCCTATCACCAGTGAGCAGAAGTTTGTGTACTCGGAGTTTGTGTTTCTTGAGATTGTCGTGTCGTTTGAACGTCTTTTCACATATCTCACAGTTCCAAATTTTCTCTCTATTGTGCATAGCTCTGTGCCTTTTGAGGTAACTGAACTGAGAGAAAGACTTTGCACATAGGTCACATGACCAGGATCTGGCCCCAGTGTGCACTTGTTGATGTCTCTTCAGCTTGCTGGACAAAGTAAATGACTTCTCACAGAGACCACATCTCCACGATTCCTGAGCGTTGTGTGCCACCAAGTGGTCATTAAGACCGCCTCTCGATGAGAATGACTTTCCACACCTGTCACACACCCACGGCTTGTCTCCTGTGTGTCTCAACACATGTTTCTTTAGATTTTCACAATGAGAAAAAGCCTTTTCACATATATTACACTTCCAGGGCTTCTCTCCAGTGTGCGTCACAATGTGCCTTTTCAAATTATGCGACCGTGGGAATGATTTCCCACATTCTTCACATTTCCATCGATTTTCTTTGTGAAACAGTCTGTGACTCTCGAGAGAATCCGACTTTGAAAAAGATTTTCCACAGACATCACATGACCATGGTTTGTCTATGTGCAGGAGTTTATGCCTATTGAAATGACTGGACATGGAAAATGTCTTGCCACACACCTCACACTTCCACGGTCGCCCGTGTGCAACGTGTGTCAGTTTGTGTTTTTCCAGTGTTTGACACTGAGTAAAGGACTTTCCACATTCCCCACACCCCCACGGTTTTTCTCCACTGTTAATCAGTACGTGTTTCTTCTCATCAACTTTGATGGAAAATATAGTTCCACAAACCGAACTTTGATCAGACATCTGTGCTGTATCTGTCCGCGGAAAGCAGTCAGCAGATGGTACAGATAATTTACACTTTGTCAATACTTCCATGGAGTTTACAATAATTGCCTCTGAACCATGTGAACTGGGGAAAACATTGCTGAAGACAACAAGTACATCGTGATCATGAGTTGCTAGTGTTACTATATTCCCTGATTAAAACAATTTGCGTTCCATCAATGACAATGTTTGAATAGTCTTTGTACTCGGAAATGTCAATTAGTCTGCAAAACGAGTGGTACTCAGGTTATCCAATCCATTATAATGCATCAGCATTTTTTATGAGGATAACATATTGCGTCTAAAAAGTATTCAATCAATCCTATGTATACAGCCGTTCTAGTGTCCATATTCAACTGCGACCTAACCTGTCCAGTCAACACACTGTTAACAGCTGGTTAATGCCCCTAAACGAGTTGCTGTGTTTTGTTTTTGTATTTTAGACTCCACGTCACCATCATTCATCACATCGAATACAATAGATCATCGTAACTATACAGTAAAACATCTGAACTATGTAAACAGTCTACACTTTTGGTTTGCGAACTTCCTGATCAGTTTCCTCTGTGCGTGTTCCTTTTCGTAGGACAGAAATCACCTGTCATTCTAACTCTGAATGTTTGCAAACTTTAATTTAAAGCGTTACTGAGCCGAGAAGTGTCTGTGTTTTGTCTACAAATATAGAAAAGGAGCATGACTCACCGCCTATCAACATTGGAGTATTCCGGTTTGTCAACAGCGCCATCCTAAACGGCCTATTTTACAGGGTGTTGATACTATTGCATGGAACAACGATTTGTATACAGCCGTAATATTATACATTAGCAGAAGTCGTAGACTTCACAGTAAAATGTCTTTGAGGTGATATTTCCCCTCTTAAATGACAAGTGGCAAGATAAGTTTTGCATGCAATATTACATTTTTTTTTCAATACATACTAAAGCCATATATTTATTTAATTACTGGGGCGGTTTAAAAACAGGTTAAGTTTTTAATTGATGTCAACAGCAACAACCTTAATTATCAACCTATTTTGACCATTTTTTCTGTATTTGGCTTAGTCTAACTTTATCGAATCTATGTCTAAAACATAAGCCTAATCCAATAAAGAAAACTGAGTAAAAATGTGTCGCAAAGTTAGTGTTTTGCTGACTTAAGTATAGGATACCGCCCCTGGTTTACAGATCCTTCTGACGCTTTGTTTTCTCCAATTTGGAAAATTAAATAATTATTTTCATTATATTCTGCAACCAACAGTGTACTATAGTCGTTAGAAATTATATTATTAATAACTGATGAATGAACAAGTAATTTAAACCGGCAGTGAACTTTGATGTAACATTAGGCTAATTTATATAGTTTATAGTTTAACAATTGAAGAATCACATTTATTTTCTGTCAACTCAAGGCAGTCAGAAGCGGGTATGCCAGTCATGCCATGGCATGACCAATATTTCCCAGCAATTATTATTTTTTTCAACAAATCATGGTTTTGTTTGCTTGTCACGTGACACTAGGCTAGTTTTCCCCTTTACTACTATAATGCCACTGGGTGAATATTTATTTGTGATTACTGTTCCATTACCATTACCTGTCATTACCCATTAATGTATTTGGGCCCATAAGTATGTCAGGTCTATTTTTAGAATTTCCACAAACTTCCCAAGTTCTGGTGATAACCAAACATGAGTACTAGGCCTTGAGTTGACTAAACTCCAGAGAACATCTTAATCCACTGTACCAGTGGGATTATGTAACAGAAGCATGTCGATCCTGGGAATCCAACCAGAGTTGCTGGATTATATGTCCAATGCTTTTACCGACTTCGGCAAAAGGGTAAACTGGCTGGCTTAGACCATGATTAGCAGCATTTTATTTCACAGTCAGCTACATTCTCCCCCGTCCACATGGCGACTTCAGTCACTTCTGAGCCACCATGGAACCAGGAATTATCTGTGTCACAATCCACAAGAACAGTTCACATTGAGAGTGGGTTTTGATTTAAGCATATTTTATTCATCAGAAAAGGATTGGAAAAAAGTTATCCAACTTACTATATGAGAGTAGGTCATGGAGTTTAATGTCGCTGTGGGAATCTTTCACCAAATACAATGATTAAGCCACTGGGAACAACTCAAATACTAGCAGGGTGCCATTGACCATTGTCAAGATGAAGCAATAGCTGTTGGTCCTTTCTACCCCAACTAGTGCTACTATACATCTGGCGCCCGAACAGGGACATATTTGCAATAATAACCTAACATTGGTTTTTCTTGAGGATCCAATAGGCTGGATGAGTGAGAAAATACCTCATTCTAAGGTCAAGATTAAACATGAGGATTATATTATATATAGTCTGATAATATGTAGGATTTAGTCATGACCAGGATACGTTACTCTGGGTTGCAGATTCACCTAGGTTTTCATATATCTGTGGCGACTTCTAGTAAATCCAGCTATAACCAGACTATATATCCTCCTCCCAATGCTTAACCAATGTAGCGAAATGGACAACCCCACTGGCCGTGATCAGTAGGAGAATCATATATGACACCCGGCTACATGAACTGTATACACCAGTCAGCATCTCATAGCTCTAGGCATTCATTCAGGTAACCACGTGACCAAAGTAGAAAAAGAGTATGTTGAAGACAAACTACATTAAGAAGTACTCTATTAAAATTTAGAAAGCATACATCACTTTTGAGGGCGTTGCCAAAAGAGTATTTCAGTTAAATTTAAATATTTTCCAATGGACATAAAATGATCACAGGCAAATATTCACAACCCTTTTGTCAAAGTAAAGTATATGTATTGACACACACACACACACACACACACACACACACACACACACACACACACACAAGGTAACTTGAAGTGTTTACATCGCACACCGCCAGCTGTTGTACAGTATAGAGTTCACTAGTTAAATGTTGCTGTTGTTTTATAGAGTACACTCGTATTCTCACATTGGCTTCCAACATATGGACTGATGTTCTGTGTATCAACTACAGTACATGTACTACTATTGCACAATTCCTTAGAATGGAACAATCCATTCATCATGTTGTAGTGCATGTCTCTTGAGATAACTAAGCTGTGAAAATGATTTCCCACAAGTCACACAAGTCCATGGTTTCTCCCCAGTATGTATCTGTTTGTGTTTCTCAAGATATATGGACAGAGTAAATGATTTCCCACACATATCACATTCCCAGGATGTTCCTCCAGCATGTATCAATGCATGCCTATCGAGAGTACCCTTGATGGTGAATGACTTTCCACAGGTATCACACATCCAGGGCTTCAGTCCAGAATGTGTCAACACATGCTTCCTTAGATTACCAGAAAGAGAAAATGTCATTTGACATATATCACACTTCCAGGGCCTTTTCCCTGTGTGCAACACCTTGTGATTCTTAAGAGAATGAGCCTCTGAGAAGGATTTCCCACACACATCACATGTCCAAGGCCTCTCGCCAGTGTGTGTTCGCTTGTGTCGCTTAAGATTACAGGACATGGAAAAAGACTTTCCACAAACATCACACGCATGTGCTGTTTCCCCTGTGTGTGTCAGATTATGCCTCTTCAGATAATCTGAGCGTGTGAATGACTTCCCACATTCCTCACATACCCAGGGCTTCTCTCCAGTGTGAACCAATTTGTGTTTCTTGAGAGAATCAACCAGAGAATACGACTTTCCACACACATCACACATCCAGGGTCTCTCACCAGTGTGTGAAAATGCGTGATGTCGTAAGTTACCAATGGAGGAATAAGACTTCCCACAAATGTCACACTTCCAGGGCCACGTGCTGGACTGAGTCACTTCAGAGTCAGAACATGATTTTCCACATGGCAAGGGTTTTACTCCAGTGTTAATCAGCATATTGTTTTCCAAATCAACTTTGCTAGAAACCACAGACGCACATTCATCCCTTTCTTGCTCCCTGGTCTCCACCTTTCCTTGCTTCTGGAAATCCTCAGACTTGTGCAAGAACTGTCCATGACCACAGTCCACGAGCTCATCTTCAGTGGTTCCTAATGTGGGATTATCACCTGTGTCAACAGTCTCAGAACAAGCATTGCCAGGGATATCATATCCAGGGAGACTTTCTAACGAGTTGCCTGTATTGTGATCCTCCTCAGCAGACATAGATGTCCCTGCTTCAGCATGACCCTGGTCACAGTCCTCAGTCTGCATCAAAGTGTTGTCCACAACAGCATGTGATTCACAAGGAGTCTGTCCACTAACATCACATTCAGGCATCTTACCAGTTGCTTCCCCTGGCTGGCTGTTGGCAGACATGGAACACACATCTCTGGACACATCATCCTGGGTCCATTCTCCAGCATCTTCATTGTTCATGGGCTCATTGTCCACACAAGGGTCCAACTCAGATTCAGAAGATGATACATCATCCTGACCGACATCATCTTCAAATTCCTGAGGCCAATCCTCAGTCTCAATCATATTGTATTGCTCAACATGATCAGGAGATAACATTCTAGGATCACCATCTTCTTGGGAGCATTCACGAGTATGCAGAGGTTTGTGATCCTTGAGCTTGTGATGCTTGAGAGCATCGGCACAACTGAAAGACTTCCCACATATTTCACAATCCCATGTGGTATCTCCAGTGTGGACTGCTGTGTGCCTCTTGAGGTAAGTTAACTGAGTGAAGGACTTTCCACAGATGTCACACGTCCAAGGTATCTCACCAGTATGCAACTGTTTGTGTTTCTCAAGATATATGGACAGAGAAAATGTCTTTCCACACAGATCACATTCCCATGGTGTTCCTCCAAAGTGTATCAGTGCATGTCTATCCAGCGTACCTTTGAGGGAGAACGACTTTCCACACCTGTCACACACCCAGGGCCTCGCTCCAGAATGTCTTAACACATGCTTCCTTAGATTACCAGATAGAGAAAATGACATTTCACAAATATCACACTTCCAGGGTCTTCTGCCAGTGTGCACCAGCTTGTGCTTCTTGAGGGAGTGTGCCTCTGGAAAGGCCTTCCCACATTCATCACAGGCCCAGGGCCTCTCTCCGGTGTGCAAATGTTTATGTCTCTTAAGATTACCCGTGAGAGAAAAGGATTTTCCACATAGATCACAATTCCAGGGTCTTTCTCCACTGTGTGTGAGCTTATGCCTCTTCAGATCGTCCGACCGAGTGAACGTCTTCCCACAGCGTTCACAGTGCCACGGCCTCTCACCGGTGTGAACCATCTTGTGTTTCTTCAGAGAATCCGACTCTGTGAACGCTTTCCCACAGTCGTCACACTTCCACGGTCTCCTCCCAGTATGTAAATGTTTGTGTTTGTTGAGATTACTCGACAGCGAGAATGACTTCCCACACAAATCACATTTCCATGGTCTCTCACTACAGTGGTTCAGTTTATGCCGGTTGAGTTTATCCGACTGAGTGAATGTCTTCCCACATTCTCCACATCCCCATGGCTTATCTCCACTGTGAACAAGATCATGGTTTTTCTGGTTGACTTTGATGGAAAATACAGTTCCACGGACGGCACTTTGCTTCATTATCATTCCAGTCTCTGCTGTACAGTCCTTGTCCTGGTCGGACGATGGGGACAATTTGATAGAGTTGACAGACTTACTGAACATGCTCTTTGCAATTCTTCCTTCCATTATACTTTCAAAGCTGGCTTGAGACTGATCTACCATCCTTCAAGTAATTCACACTGGGTAAAGGCGACCAATATTTATTCATAATGATTATGCTAATTAAATTGAAAAAGAAAACCTGCTTGCTCATGGTCATCTACACTATACTGATAAACATGGACGTACTTGATAAAGCCATGTGGTACCGTAATATTGAATCCGATTGAACTATAACACATTTAAGTGGCAAGATCTTCTTAGCATAGGGCAAATATCACTAACAGGGTTACTATATATTCTAATACTCCTAGATATTGTTTTCATATATTTTCCTAGTTTATAGTAAATTGTAATATAGCTAGATGATTGATGATGAAGATGAGCTTGCCACAGATTAGGAACTACTGTATATAAATGCATTATTATTATTATTATTAACTGACAGGAAAGGTGAGTGAGTATAATGTTGGTTACTGCGGTCTATATATAGCAAAGTTTTATAAAAGTTCAAATGAGGATGAGCTTTATATGGCACAGCTGGTAGCAGTTTGAATTTAAGCAATGTTCGACAACTGCTGTTTTTTACCTTCACCGTTTCCCTGGTAGGCCTAGACGCATTATTCTGTTGGCAGCGTTATGAAAACGATACGATCTAATATCTTTCACACACTCATTTCCAGAAAAAAAACACGTGAATTCTGTATGGCACAGTCCATACACCACAATAGTCAGCCAACACGAGAGAACGCTGAGTGAACAGGTGAACGACAGGTTCCATTTTGACACATTGACAACAACCAATGCCACTGGCCGTCTGCCAACAATGTAGACAGAACTGTTACATTTGCGTTCATAGGCGAAGAATGCCTACTGGGTGAAGTCTGTGTACGTATATGGTCGGACATCCTATATTCGTTAGTCTCTAATAATCGTTACCTAACTTTGCACGCAGTTTTTCGCGAATGTACT
>JAUTBV010142912.1:0-11194 GCA_032361325.1 Lepetodrilus fucensis | reverse complement strand
CATATCACAGCTTATGACAGGATGAACCTGCAACACCTACGGCCCAGAGTGTTGCAGTAAACCTGTGAGCACTGGCTGGTACTGACAAGGACAAGGATAACAAATGCTTTGCGGCTGGTACAGAGTGAGAGAATGAATAAGGAGTTTAACGTCGCTGCGGGAATCTTTCACCCATTTGCGACGAGGCTGGTACAGACAAAACATGCTATCATGATCATGTTGAAAATGTAAGTTTGGGTCATAGTGAGGGTTTGAACTCTGAACGTTTGATCTTCAAAAACTGACTTAAACAATTTTATGAATACTGCCCATGGAGTCCGACACTCTACCACTGAACTATTTATGTGAATTAAAAATAATAAAATATAAGAATATTAATATACTCACCATGGCTCTTGTATAAATATCACTATCATCGTACACATATAAAGCATCGTTGCAAATCCCATTCTCTGTCCTGTCAGGTATATCCAAGTCTAGAATGCGCAACATTAACCTCCAGTCATCATTTTCGGCTATGAATGTCATACGACACTCCAAGTCGACACTATAGTAACTGGTATCGCTCCGTGAATGTGAATACACTGTCGCTCCTCCTAAGTGCTTCCTGTCACCGCAGTCGGCACCGTCCATATAATCTGAAACACAGGAAATCACGTTGTAAAACAAACAAATAAAAATAATTTTTTTTAAAAAGGTATATTTTATATTAAAAGCAAGCGTCTCGGTTTTAAAATGTCTCCATTCCATATAGAAGAAAATATGTACTCAGTAGGTATTTTAAAATTATTTTTTGTTAATTGTGGATTAGAGCTACTTTCATGCATGGCTGGTCAGTTTAGTGCTGAATGTTGTAGTAATCCTGCGAGCAATGGTTGGTACTGACAGACCAAGGATGATAACTGCATTTGCCATGGTACAGACAGCACATCCTATCAATATTGTGAATATTGATGCTGCCAGGTATTATTATTATATTATCATTATTATTATCATTATTATTATTATTATTATAATCATTATCATTATCATTATTATTATTATTAAAGACATTTATATATAGAACAAATATAATTATTATTATTATTATTAGTAGTAGTATTATTATTATTATATATAGAACAAATATATGTTGGTCGGTTTGATTATATTTCATATCTTGTTTCTAGTATGATACAATTTTGTTTAAACTTCTCAAAGTGTGGTGGCAGTGTGCACAGCTATACAGAACTGAGGATGAGTTTGTTATGACACATCATATTAAAAAGTTGAGTAATGCCAGATATATAAACATAGAACAGGAATAAACCATGGATATTCAGAGTTTTCACTAGCAATGGTAAAAGGATAGGGCTCAAAACATCACCCTGTTGGCCACCATCACACACTATTGATCCTTGTCTGAGTCGTGACCGGTTAAATATGTTTTGAAAACACCCTACAGGTAACATGATTAACGAGGTAAAAGAAACTTGTGGTGAACATTGACAAACTTATGCTTGATATTGGTAACACAATTAGCCATCTGCTCTACAAGGTGCACGCTCTTTCATGTCGATTTGGAAAGGCGAACGTGAAAAGTGATACGGTTAGCTTGAAGCATTGCTCGTTTTGTGGATTACCAGGAATGTGTCAGAGTTAATTAGCAACAGTTGTGCCAGGTAATCAGGAAGTAGGAGAGGTGTCAAGTGTTGTGGATGAGTTCTCTCCCCTTTGAGCCTAGCTAAGTAGCAGATATTATCAGGTGGTGATCAAAACAAAACCCAGGTTGCTACATACGAAGTAGATGTGCAAGATTGTATCTGTAGTTCTTTCAGTTGTAGCATCCGGTTTGTATCATCCTGAACAAGATAGTATGATGAACATGATGAAGCTATTAAGATATACAGGAATAGGCTGATATATTTTTAAACCCATGATTCACAATTTTTCCTTTGCAATGGAATCAACACTTTGAATAATGGAATCAATGTTCTCTTAGAGCAGAACAGAACAGATCCTGTATTCATTCAGGTAAATTATTATTATTTTTTAATTTTGGAATTGGGGTTTAGTCTTTAGAGCCATTCAAGATCCTTTCACTTATATCACAGCTTGTCAGTTTATGGCAGGAGGAAACCCACAACATCAGTAACAGAAAATCTGTGAGCACCAGCTGGTACTGATAGACTGAGGCTGATTAACAGGATGGTCGTGGTACAGATCGAGGATAACTAATTAACCTACTGCGGAAATAATATTACTCACTTTTATCATGCTCTCAAGAATTAATTTAGCACATTATAAATACACATATTATTATTATTATTATTATTATTTATTATTAAATTTAAATCTTCATTTCTAGGCATATTCCAAATCCACTAAACCAGGTCCCACACAGCGATTGATGATGTTTACAACTACATTGTGATGCATTAAATCTTGTGTCGCCCAAACAAAGCAATTGCTTTCTTTGACATCCGACAAGCTTAATGTGCAATGACGAATCAATGTGACACACCTGGAGGTTAGAGGTTGCCAGCGACACCTGTAGTTTATGTCCCACCTGTGGCAGTGTGTAAGTAAGTTAGATGTACATGTTCTGTGCATGTCATACATGGAGGGGAGAAGCCTGTGACTGCCTGTGACTGCCTGTACATGTTGTAGGTCTGACGGAACATGAGCCGATGATGACCTACAAGACCATCCTGTGCATTGCGTGTGTGAAGCATTCACCCTGCAGCATGTGGGGAGCGTCCACCTTTTAGAATTTGTAGAGTGTCCACCCTTTAACATGTGTAGACAGCCATGAACATGACTAATCATCAGAGGTTTATCTGCCACTTCAGGAAATAAACTAGAATCAAATTGAAATGACTCATGAAAATAATGATGGCTTTGCATGTTCTTCACCATGATGACAAAGTGTGCCAATGAGACCAACACTGTGCCAATGAACAGAACAGTGTATCAATGATTCCAAAAGTGTCCCAGTGAACAAGAACAGTATGCCAATGATTTCAACAGAACCATGAGAACAGGGTGCCAATGAACAGAACAGTATGCCAATGATTTCAACAGAACCATGAGAACAGTGTGCCAATGATTCCAACATAACATTTTGCCAATTATTTCAACAGAACATACACAATTGTGTTTGTTTTATATTGTATTTATCATAAGAGGAATCAATGGCATGATACCCTAACGATATGATTCCAGTGATGAATGAATTCTCTTGCATAAACCAAATCTAAATGTCTTAACTTTGTATAAAATGTGTTAACATTCTACATGGTTTTATTACACAGTCTGCTATTTGTAGAAGCATTGTTTCATAAAACAGAGGGAGATTTTAAGTTCCATGTAACATTATGAAGATCATTCAATAATGGGGGCAACAACTGATCTAAGTCGTGTAGTAAACTTCATCATTCCTATTTCAGTGAACAGGCATAGTTTTATAAAAAGTAATATTCATGAAATCAAATCAAAATCTGAAGCCATGAATGAAAAACACAGTCAAAGCTATTAAAATAGAAATGTGAGAAGGAATAATTTCACGGGAATCAAATAAGTGGCAGCTGAATTCTGTCATGGAAGTAGATATTTTATCCCCCGCAGTCACTATCAATGCATCAGTCACTGAGACGGTAACAAAACGCATAAACAATGGTTCTCACTCCAAAATTAAAAGAAATACGAAAGTAAAACCATTTGTGTAGCTCGTATTAATCCAAATTGGTACCTGTAAATCTCAAATACGATAAATCTTTCCGATAACCACCGGAATCGGTGAGAAGAAACGGTGAGCACCAACGGCTATTCCTGGGCACGAGGCTGGAAGCGAGGTAACACAGGGAAATAAGAACCGGGATGCTACTTGTGCTGCTAAACTGATAAACAATCAGCATGCTTCAAGCCTCTACCTTGCAAATCACCATGTGCCTCGGTTGAGACTCAGTCGTATCGCTTTGCTCTAATCGCTTTCCTGGATGTACAAATGGTGTTTGTGAATAGACTTGTTCCAGGCTCCTGCACCTGTCGGCTATCATGACTCTAGGT
Source organism: Lepetodrilus fucensis (assembly GCA_032361325.1). Taxonomy (NCBI): domain Eukaryota; kingdom Metazoa; phylum Mollusca; class Gastropoda; order Lepetellida; family Lepetodrilidae; genus Lepetodrilus; species Lepetodrilus fucensis. Next base: position 7,147 of record JAUTBV010142912.1, on the reverse strand, counting down.
TTGCCGTTGTGGGAATATTAACCCTGGTGGTAATAAGACATCGGTTGTGTTTCGGATTCGGTCGTGTTTCGGATTCGAGAAAACCGTATTGTAAAACGTTTAATGTACAGAAGGTGTTGTAAGGCTGCGTTTAAATAAATACTGGATACTGTAGAAGGATAATGTGGAACGTCCCACGAGGAATTTGAAGACCATCTGGTTGATTTATCACACATTAGAATTCACAGCACATCTGGTATAGGAAGATATACACATTTGTAGCAGATCCTTCAGGACAGATTAATTTAGTCCAGGGCTCTTTCTATAACCATCATAATAAATACAAACATATATTAAATATATATCATATCGATAAAATGATACTTCAAATGAAACAACCCAGAATAATTATTCTTTATTGTATAATTGAGAAGTCTATTCGAATGTGTTTTGGAGTAAGTATTGAAATAGAAATGATTCAAATGAAATAACCCAGAATAGTTATTCTGTATTGTATATGATTAATTTACTATGATATATAATTTATTATCAGCATGATCAGCCGATGATAAGAGAATGATATAAAAATAGAATCTTCTGACATTTCGATAATTCAACAATTTGAAAAAAAAAGGAAATTTATAAAATGAGTAATCAAATTGGTCTGGCATATGTAGGGAAAAAAAGGTGAATGCCACTTTGGCATTAATTATCTAATCATAACCTCTTGGTCTAGACTGCTGCCTAACTTAAAAATAACCCTTCAAGTCAGACACCAGATATATTTTAATAAGTATTAACTTGAATGTTGATCACTAGCCCAGATAGCAAAGATACAAAGTGACAACTCTTACATTCACAAATCATGCTAAGTACCAAATCAACACATTCACACTAGACAGAGACAAACCATTCCAAGGAACAATCTTGATGTTATTCTTGCATTGGTTGTTATTTATAAACTGATAAATTGATAAGAAGTCTTCCTTGAAGAATTTCAGTAGGAAATTTAAAGAATGGGGGGGAACTGGGGGAAAAAATATGGTATTATCTTAAACTGGTGAAGCCGTGATTAATTGTTTGTTACACGATCCCCGATTATCGTACTTCAGAAAGGCAGTGTTAGGGAGGAATTTCAAGCTTCCGTTTTATTTCAATGAGTTAAAGTTCGCCCTGCTGCTAGTTCTTGCAATCTATCACATTCAGGTGAACATAAAATTGTCTACAATGTGTTCAGCGTCTATCCTGTTATTGTATGTTTAGATAGTCATTAAGTTGGCTGTTCACAAATCCAGAAAGTTTTCAAATAATGAATTAATTTATTAACCCTCTCACTGCTGGAGGCAACCAGAGATGCCCCAAAGAGCAGTGCCTGTACCTAGTCCAGTAAGGAGAGGGTTAATATATTACACTGCAGCGGGAATATTTCACCCTCAAGCGACTTTTCAAATAAATATTGTATAAAAATATTAACACTAACGTAAGTGAGAGATGTGAAAAAGTTATGGCATAAACAACCTTTCAGTGGTAGTTTAAATCCACATGACATGTTCATGCAAGGAGGAGAGCCTGAAATACCAATGTTCTACAGAAAGGTTCATGAGCAGTGGTTTCAATAGGTGCCAGCAACCGGCAAAATTGTCCGTCTATTTCGGAGTATTTCCCTAATTTTGCCGTCTATTTTCAATCTTGCTGATTTGTAGATGAAAGTATGTTTTATGCATTTTTTTTGGCCTCTTACTTTTGCTACTCTGCCACCTACTTCTGATTCTACTGAAACCACTGATGAGCCATGGACATGAACCAAGAATGATAAGTACCGGTACACAAAGTCTAACCGGTGCAGCAATATAAATGATTGATTTATTGATGTAATGCTTTATGTCCCTGCGCCACTGTGAGAATATTTCACTCCTATGCAATGAACAATATCAATGATTTTCTCGTCTATGATATAAATACACAGACACTGATTTTTCTAATTGTTTAAATGCTTTACACACATAAAAAAAAACATATCCCACCTGGCACCAAAATGGGATTTGAACCTAGAACTTTTAGCTCAGTGGTCTGTAGCACTACCTACTCCACTCTAAATTCAATAATAATAATGTTTAAATGTCTCATTGAATTTGCCTTAAGCTACATTCAAAGAATTACTATAAATGTTTTCTGAATGTTGTTTTTTTAATGTCAAACTTGAAACTTAATAATGGCATTAGGTCAGCAGCAGCAGATGTTTAATGTCAAGAAAAAACACAGCCCAGACATGTAACAAAAATATCTGACCGAAAAGAATGTGTGCCACTGTAATCTTTTCCAGGTGCAAATTGTGAGTGTGCTGTTAAGACATACTGGCATATTGACAACTAATTTCAAGTAAATCAGTTTATCAGAAAACATCTTGTGGCATCACGAGACCCCTGACATGTTGTTTTAATCACTGGTAATGGAGTTGGAAATGATATTTTTCTTCCTGATTTAATATAGGGGTATACCAGTGTGCATTAGGTCATTGGAGTAGCATTGTGCATCATAGTAGCATTGTGCATCATAGTAGCATCGTGCATCAGAGTAACATTGTGCATCATATCGTCAGAGTACCAGTGTATCATGGTATCACAGTAACCTTGCGCATCAGAGTAACATTGTGCATCATATCGTCAGAGTACCAGTGTGCATCATGGTATCACAGTAACCTTGCGCATACGAGTAATATTGTGCATCAGAGTAACATTGTACATCATATCGTCAGAGTACCAATGTGCATCATGGCTTCACAGTAACCTTGCACATCAGAGTAACCTTGTGCATCAGAGTAACATTGTGCATCAGGGCATCAGCATAGCAGTGTAACAGCTTACATCATGTAACCAGAATAACAGTACTCTGGAATAACCATAGAAATAGTGTACCACAGTACCACAATAACAATATATCAGAATACCAGTATGTACCAAAATAACCAGAGTAACAATGCACTTTGTAGATATGGATGTTCCTAGAGGTCAAAAATGTGTTTTAATAGCCCTCAGCTGCACTCATAAACCTAATTTATTTTTACTTCTTATATATGTTAAGAGCATCCATAAATTGAAGACGTATGGGTACAGTTCCAAACAAAGTGAGGAAGCAAGTGGCTTGGACATTAATGCTGCTTTCAACAGAATCTCTGTACCTGTCTGTGGCTGTCTGTTTATAGTGAGAGCAGCTCATAAACTTTGGTTGTTACAGTAAGACCTGGGAACCATTGCTGATGCTGATAATTGTAAATTATGAATACCAACAAATTACATCCACATCACTATCAAGAACTCAATTCTAGTCACCTGATGAGAGCAATATTCATGGAAAAACAGTAATTTGGAAAATTGGAAAATTGATATTAAAAGAAAACTAATAAAAATGTCCTCTGTAAAAAAACAATACAAACATATTAACATTTTCCCACCCAAATGAACAATGCCATCATGTAGACAAAGTAATGAGACACGTAGCCAGGAGTATTTTAATGTGGATTTGCCAGTACTGTAACTGCATAATGTTTTGTTAAAAAAAATAGTTAGCTACTAGGAAATTGATGTGGATGTGTCTGCGTAATATATAGGCAGCTATGCGCTCGGTAATATACAAAATATTCGCCAAATCGCTCAATTTCCAGTGACATCTTCGAAGCCACATTTTTTCTCCACCCCCATTCATTCTCATTCCAAACAGTAACAACTACAGCATAACTTGTCCCGAATACAACCGTTGAGATGTTCGTGAAGTCGAGAGCCACAACTTCATACATCAGAGGCATCCTGTGAATCTGAACCACGCTGTTCTTCCGGCAATCTTCCTTTCAGAGGGAAATGGTCGAGAACATAGGATTACATTTCTTTCATAATATTTCCAGAAGGTCTTCTTACACGTGGGTAATGAGATACACAGACACTCGGCAAAGCACTGTGGAAAACATTGGAATACTTCGGTTCTTGAGGCATGGGTTGTTGTAGAGCTAGCGGAGAGATCACTGTCAGTATGGTAGTCTCTCTAGACTATCAATAGTCTCGGAGGGTTAAAGCAAGTCAATAATATATATTGGTAATATATTTATATGAAAGGAGCCACTGAAATTCTTTATACTCTGTTCTCCAGTAATCTAGACTTGCTTAACTGCTCTAGGGGAATTTTTTGGAATAGGAGTATTTGGGTGAGAACAAGGTGTGACACAGACTAGGTAGTCTCTACAATGCTGGTGTCATCGGATTACTTCTTATTGCGGTAATGCCAGGAAAATCTTAGTATTTGTGGTAAGGTAATGCCACTATCTGTGGTAATTTAATGTCACTCTTTGTGATAAGGTAATGTCATTATTTGTGATAAGGTAATGTCACTCTTTGTGGTAAGGTAATGTCAATCTTTGTGGTAAGGTAATGTCACTCTTTGTGGTAAGGTAATGTCATTCTTTGTGATAAGGTAATGTCATTCTTTGTGGTAAGGTAATGTCAATCTTTGTGGTAAGGTAATGTCACTCTTTGTGGTAAGGTAATGTCACTCTTTGTGGTAAGGTAATGTCACTCTTTGTGGTAATGTAATGTCACTCTTTGTGGTAAGGTAATGTCACTCTTTGTGGTAAGGTAATGTTATTCTTTGTGGTAAGGTAATGTCATTCTTTGTGGTAAGGTAATGCCATTCTTTGTGATAAGGTAATGTCATTCTTTGTGGTAAGGTAATGCCATTCTTTGTGATAAGGTAATGTCATTCTTTGTGATAAGGTAATGTCAATATTTGTGATAAAATAATATCACTCTTTGTGACAGTAATGTCAATCTTTGTGGTAAGGTAATCTGTGGTAGCATCCACCTTAGGTAGCAATTACAATTGTGGTAGTATTGTTAGAATGTGGAAACATCAATCTGTGGTATCATCAGTATATAATTATGTGGTCAAATCTGAGATAGTATTACTAGATGTGGCGATAGAAGGTAACGACTGGATCATTGTATCTGTAGTAGTCTATGCAACAGGCATCATTCTCATGTAAATGTTACCGATAGTTCTATTCAATATCTCTAGAACTTAATATTATCATGATAATAGCTAGATCATATTTTGAAATTCTTTAAAAAAAAATACATTTATTTTTTAAATTGTAGTTTAGAGTCACTTTCAAGATTATTTCACCCATATTACGACTAGGTCATGTAGATAAAAGGGATTATCTTAATTTAATCTATAATTAAATTTGCTATTATCTATGAGATTTCTAATGTTATCTTTCATCACTACACAGATGCTGTGCAATGTCAGGCCTTCCACCAACCACAGAGCTCCACCAACAGCAGATTCATCAGGCAATCCTGGCTATCAGCGTCACTGAGAACCTTGTCATCACTTCCTCCAACACTTCTCCTCTTCTTCCTCCACTTGCCCCGACATCTAGGAATGCTTCTACACTTTACTTCCTGATAGATTTCTTCATCTACACCACAGAAAATGTTCCACGCCCTTCTGTTTTCTAATTGGAGATAGGGTTCTGGTGGTAGTGTAATGGTAGAATGTTTGGACTTCGGAGACAATGGCCGGGGTTCAAATCCTGTCCCAGGAGCTCAGCATCAATGTTCGGGAACGTTACCTTGCTGACACAATATTAATACGTTGCACTGGCAATGCAGTTATCATCCTTGGTCTTGTAGTCTATTGTCAGTACCAGCTGGTGCTCAAAGGTTTACTGCAACATTCAGTGCTATGGATGTTGCGGGTTTCCTCCTGCCCTAAACTGACAAGCCACGATATAAGTGAAAGAATCTTGAAAGTGGTTCTTTTCTTACTGAGTAGCATTGTCATCATACACACATAAAAAAGCTGTGTGTAACACTGACAAACTAATAACCTATCCAAACTTCTTTTTTATATATTTCAACAGTTATGACACAGTAAACAATATGCTGCCATAATATATAACATCAATACAATCTTGGCATGTTTGGTAAACATGGTAAATAAACTTTAATAACTAAATAATTACTTGCATCAGGCAGCATGTTCAGATGGTAGTTTGTCTTTTTCCACTAAAAAATTAGAATTTTAAACAATAGAAAATTAAGGAATTGTGCTAAAATTTGTAAAAATCTGTGGATAGATGTACAGTCAGATTCCGTTATACCGGACACTTCTGTTGTTGCTAAAATCTGACCGGCAAGCAAAACAACCTGATCATCGGATCAATCATTCATGGAGTTCAAGTATATAGTAGGAAATCTGTATTGGTTAAAAGTTGACCGGTAAGCAAATAAAGCATGAATAAACATAAATAAAAATGGAATAATTAACGCTTTACGTCGTAGTGATATAGTATAGGCGACGACATTTGGAATAATAATCTCATAAGTAAAAGTTGTAGTCAAATCAGCAATACATAATTGACTGTTATTTTTAGGTAATTCCAAGCATTGCTCTACAAAGTTCAGGGCACAAAGACACTATTGTATCTACTGTTTGCCCCACAATAGTACTTAACAATATACTTTTTAAGTGCTGATATGAATCCATATCTTGATCGCAGTAGCATAATCAGTAATGTAATACAATGGAAATAATCCTCAAACTAGATGAGTGATAGGACGCATATCACATTAAGGCGACGATACAATCTGTATTCCTACACACAGGATTAGTCTCCATTGTAAATGGGATAATTGGTAAGTGAAACATGTTGCACTGGGACACCCTGGAGAGAAAAACATGGGTCTCGAATGATAATGCAAAAACAGGAGTTTTAAGTATCCTTGGGTGCATTTTAGCATTGCAGCGATAGAAACTAACTTTAAAACTTACTAGACTGAATAGTGATACAAATAACAAATGCTATGAATTTTTACTAGCCCTTAGGATACCTTTAGCATTGGGAGAAATGGCCCGGGCTAGAGGACTAGTGTTAATCCCTGACATTGTTAATATATAAATAATTATTTGTCAGGGCAATAGCTTTTTATTTTAGCCAATCAAAAGGATCTTCTTGTTTAACCAATCAGGAATAATATTCCTGGCATATGATTGATGCATAATATTTCCACTCCAATGTTGAATGTATTTCCACTCCAATGTTGAATAAATAAATAGCATGTGAATCCGGCAATCTGATTGGTCCACGTGACCCCAAAACATTGCATTCATACTTCAA
>JAUTBV010142901.1:0-11194 GCA_032361325.1 Lepetodrilus fucensis | reverse complement strand
AAGCGTAATTAGTCTCAGATCGAAATTCGTTTGTCCGATTATACATGTTTATCAACTGTGATATTATGCCTTTAATCGACATTGAATTACCCTGCATATAAATGTATTTTATTATGAATGGAATATGAGTAAGCAATATATTGTTTTTAAGTAACACCTAATACAAAATCAATAGTGTACGACTATTATTGACAATATCTTTCATAAACAAAGATCATTTTCATTTATTTTATTTTAGCTACATTGTGAAAATGTCAATCTCAATCGACACATCAATTATTCATAGTCCGTTAACCTAAAAGTATCACTTAAATTTGATTGTAATTTTCAATAGTGATCATGATCATCGTGATCGTTAACTTACTTTATCATAAAGTGAAACGATCAATGGTCGTGATTATTATGTCCGTGATCAAGACCTTTAATAGGATTGCAATGTCGCTAACGGCATGATACAAGATAGTAAAAGTGAGAAAGATAATTATGTGGGGTGATAAATAACACTAAGTATATGAAACTATATGAATTGGAATAACCACAAAACATGAAGGTTATCAGGACATACAAGGCAATATATTTCAAATACTAATATAAACAAAATACGAAAATATTGAAAACAAGTGGGATATGTAAAAGGAACATGTAACTTATTGCCTAATGTACTTATATATACAAATCAAATACACATACTTTCAGATAGATCTAATATATGTTTGACAATGAATTATGTCAACAAACCGTGATTGTATGCCTTTAACCCTCTCCCTGCTGGGTTAGACATATGACTTCTCGTTAGGGCATCTCCGGTTGCCTTCAACATGGAGAAGGTTAATATCACGACAATTAGTGGTTTTACATTGAGCAATCGTATGATCATCGAAATTAAAACAAGTTCACAGAGGCTTGTGGGTATATGCTAATTAGAATTAGAAACCAAAACACCAACACTGAAAGTTATATAGCGGAAATGTTAAAATCTGCTAAAGCGCCATTTCCCCATGCTGGAGATGGAAAACCTTTCGCGAGCATTGATGCCGGTCACCCGGAGTGGGAGTTGAACCTGAAACATTTGGCTCCGAAGTCCTACGTTCTACCATTGCTCTCAGGCGGTATAAGTCGGTACATACACAAGTCCCTGTGGCTACTACTTGACGTGTGTCGCATAAAAGCGTAGGAGGAAGCTTATATTTTAACACTTCCTCTTCCAGTATCCATACATAATAAATGCGATCTTGTGATACATGATTAATAAATAGCAGCAGTAAGTAATGTATAAATAGAAAGAGAATGGTGTGGTTTTTAATATAATCCGGCACCGCCCGGTAAAAAGTTTTATTTGGGAATCTTCTGGCTAATGTTAGCTAAAGTATGCACACGCAGACATAATGCCCGTAATGGCATAAGAAGAAGGAAACCATCAAGCAAGATTTTTTAAATATTGTCGATAGAGTATTGTTTGTACTATGCATGTTTGGGTTGGTGCTAAGTAATGATAAACAAAGAACGACAGTCGTCTGAATCCTGGCCTTTAGGTTAGAACTTTTGAGTATGATTCCATGCTCAAGCTCAGAATGTATATGGGTATTTGTGAACAAACCTTTGAATTAAGCATGAAATCGTATTCAGAAAAGTTGCGTAATCTCGGGGCCGGGTATGTCCTGGAGCGAAATGGAAATAGTCCGAGGTGGCGATTGGAGCAGCTTCCTGTGACTAGCTGGTCATGTAGTGTATCTTGTATGTTTCTGGCATCGCCTAGTTAATATCACTGATGAGGTTTCGGCATATTTCATATGTGGCCCAAAAAATACGTCCCGAACTTTAAGGGTTAATACATTTTGTAACAAACAACTAAATTACTATGAAACTTCATACAAGTGACAAATATTATGTTAAGAACATATTCTGAAAGTTTCAAGTTCCTATGTTACATATATTTTGTGCAGTTGGATAATTAAAAACAAAAGTCAAAAACTGCAATGGCAGAACTAGTTATTAAAAAATATTCTTGCACGATTTCCATCGTTTCTACCCTGATGGCAACTTTGTTTAATTTCCAACAACATGGTGTAACTTCTCATACTAGTGGAACTATGCTAGCCTAAGTGGATCAGTCTGTGGAAAAGTTCATAAAGAAAGATGAGTGACCACCCCCAAAGTCCAGATCTTAACTCAATGGATTATTCCATTTGCAATTCGTTAAAGTATACGAAGGACAGACACACCAGTTAATGAACGTGAACTCAAAACGAGATATTGCTAGAATAAAATATGTCTTAGAGAGTTCAGGAATACGTTTTCAAGTTGAAAAAAAATACAAGCAGTTTTTTAAGTACATCGATGTTCGAGGCAATGTTGATAACTTATTTCAGTAAATTCAAGGTTTGCAGATGAGGAGGATAACCATGATGATGATGATGATGATGATGATGATGATGATGATGTGATGATGATGATGATGATGATGATGCTCATGATGATCATGATGATGATGATGATGTGATGATGATGATGATGATGATGATGATGTGATGATGATGATGATGATGATGATGATCATCATGATGATGTGATGATGATGATGATGATGATGATGATGATGATGCTGATGATGATCATGATGATGATGATGATGACCTTCTTTGATTATGCTGGGAATGTAGAAATAACTTGGAAATTATGCACAATCACAAGTTCTATTTTTCTCAGACGACGTGCAGCAAATTGCACAATACTTAAAGCGTTCACACTGTGGTCTGCCTACATAGCATGAACTGTAGGCCCGGTGTCCTGGATTTAAATAGAAGATGTTTAACCTCAAGGCATTCCGTTGACCGCTGGGAACGTTGTGGGCTAAATACGTTCAAATGGATAATTATTCGGTTAATATGAAAGGCGAAAATACTACCTGTCCTCATGTCCCGTTCATGTCATCGTTAGCATAAACGTCTGGACAGATTAAGCTAATAAAGGCGTGGAAACAACAGCTATGGTACGATTCTAATTGGGTCCGAATTGAAATAGATCATGAACAGTGCGCGTGACGAAGTTGACATTAGTATTAAAACGCGTTTGGTATGTCAGTACGAGCAGGTGCTCGCATGTATATTGCAACATTCAGCGCTACGGATGTTGTGGGTTTCCTGCCGTGTTATAAGTGGGGTAAAAAATCGTCAAATTAAGAAAAACAGTACAGTGTATAAGGTGCGCTCTATTCATAATTAAACAACATGGACGTATTCTATTATTATAGTATCAATGATTTAGCAAAGTCAGAATTATTTATTCGTAGGGTCTGCAATAATCTGTTACCCATGAATCTGTCAGTATAATTTAGTGTGCTCATTTTCTTCGAATTTAGTTATCAAGAGATAATCGTGGTACGGATTAGATGTACCTACAATGAAGCCATTTTAGTTCAAGTAATGTATTTTCAAATCGGAATTAGAAACTATTAGCATGTTGATGGATTACGTAGTGCGTTGTAAATACCATTTTAAAAAGATAGACTACTCAAAATTTCACGATTTCACGATTAGCAACGAAATAAGAGTAGATAGATTATTCATCAAAAGTCAAGGTTCAAATACTTCTTGTTATGGATATAAAACGATATTTTTTACAAAGTTAAACTAGTTTCCATTTTGACAGACGATGATTGAGTGTCTACTGTTACGACCTCAAACGTGTCTGAGATTTATAGATTCGCATATCATATACATAGATCTTCAAAATTAACGACGTTGACGTTGACGTCAATATAGCGTTCTGCTCTTGTGACAAGGACCAGACAAGGAAGGGTCATGCACTCTTCCTCCTAAACTAAATCTCCCATCTAAATGCGCTACACATTTGACGATATCCCATTTTGACCTCACATGAAAACGTCACAATTCAGACGTCATTCATAGCAACCGTCGAAATTATTCCTATCACCAGAAATGACCCCGATGAGACTTACTGTCCCTATTGGAACATGGTATTGGTCTTGTAGATCCAGGATTATCTGTGCATGATGCCAATAACAACGTTCAGTCATCAATTACGCGCCGTGCGAATATATCCTATTGCAATAGCTACAGATCATTAGATACAATTTGTTGCTCATTTATCACATAACCACGGGGCGTTGGGTCGTGCGGAAATAGAATTACTCCAGGAAATAACAACGCTACTTTGAAAGATTGCCTCTTTAATTTCACCGCACGGGACAATGTAAGTAATATCCTATATAGACAATAGTGGTATCCAACGTCAATTAGCCAGAAATCTCAACAATGCGCTCGGGTAGGAGGGAATTTTAAGGTCAGGGTATTTGACTTTAGTGGATCCACATCTCGTGACAAACAATAGTTGCCTCTGTTAGGAGTATTGCGCAGCCTCCCTCCGAAACTTCCGGCAATCACCGAGCACGATGGGATTGCATCACAGCTTGCAGGTGCGAACCGACACGAGATCTCGTCATTATCCCGCGGTTCTTATTACCATAGTGATATGCGGATCAGCCAATCAAAAGCGGCGGGGTGCCATCACCGGAGAAGACGTATTTGACCTATCCCGATGATGGGCGATATCAGGTTTGGTGATTTGTTGAGCATGAGCTGAATTGTAAGCCGGTGTCATACCTATGTAATCGTACCCCGTTTTAGGCCTCGAACCGGTACAACCTGACCGTACGGACGTCAGAAGCAGGACATGATCGTACGGTGTACAGAACAAGTAGGCCTACCGTTTGCAGAACCAGTACAGCATGGTCGTTAGGTATACTCTACCACATACAGAACCAGTAGAACATGATAGTAAGGTCTACAGAATCAGTAGAACAAGATACACATTATTAATAAGGTCTACAGAACAAGTCCAACGTAACAATTCGGAATACACAACCAGGTGCCCGTTGCACGGCGCTCTTGTAGTGCTACAATAGTTGTAACTGGGCTCCCGCCACAATAGAAAGCGTTGACGTTACAATATGGTTGTAGTCTACAACAGCGTCGTGCAACGGGCACCAAGTCCAGTACAAGATGGTTTAAACATATTTTATTGTGCGAAACAAAAGGATTGGCACAAAAGCTAGTTTGACGTACAAGATTATGATAAGGGATTCAGAACCAGTAGAAGATGATATGACGGTGTATAGAACCTGTACAGTATGACAGTACGGTATACAAGCCAGTAGATTATGATAGTAATGTATACAGAACCAATACTGTACGGCATACCGAGCCAATGGCAATAGAACATGCTAATAATTCATACGGAGTCAGTAGAACATAAAGGTACGGTATACAGAACCACTATACAAAATGACAGTAAGGCATATAGAACGGTAAGACATATATGTATACAGAACTATATAGGATAACATGATATGTAAAGTCTACAAAACTACATGTATATAGTACACATCATGATAAGGCATTCAGACACCAGTAGAACATAGTAGTAAGGTATACATAATATGAATTGATAGCTATATATAGCTTTGTTAAAAATGTCTCAGCTAAGAAAACAACTGCGAAACTTTCTCAAACTTTTGAAATATTATTGCTTTGGATAATCTATACTCAAAAACGTTTCGTAATCTCCGGCCAGTGGCTGCTTATTATAATGTCTATCCTATTCAGATTCACAGTATACTGTCTGTACCAGTGGCTGATTTGCAATTAATTACAATTTTGTAAAATAACGACATTGCTATCTACGATTCCACGTGGCATGTCTAATGTTTGCATAAATCTTGTTAGTATTTACTATGGTGAGATTCTTGCCCAAGGTGGAGGCATTATACAACAGAGCTCATGGTACAAGGTTAAGCCTCAAAACGCCTGCCTGGGTCTATCGCGGGTATCATCTGGCATTCACTTTATCAGTGATATAATCGCTAGCTCGCGATACGAAATCGCACAATCTTATCCATATCGATATCAAGTATCGATAACGCCTGGTGACGTCACGTGACAGTGTCGGCGGAATTTGTGTGATGTTCTCACGGGATGTCAACTGACGGGTCACCAGACCCACGGGTAATAATGTATCCTGTTTAACGTATTCTCGACTTTAATATCAAATACTGATTTATCTACACTGCAGATTTTAATAAAAAGGATGTAGAATTGACATATCTTATTTGGTTGTGGTTTCGTAATTCTCGTTATCTTTAAATACTGTACTTGATTTATTTTAATTTTATTTGACTAAATTAGTTTTCTAAAAAAAACCAATCTGATATGTTCTATTTTAAATTACAGTTTCTTGCCTAAATTTCAATATTCGTTTTAGAAGAAACTAAATTTATTTTTGTTTAAATCTTGCTCCAAATACCTGCTTGCAGAATTTCTGTGGTTGTATAAAAAAAATATTTGTAATATTATATAGAGAAGTATAAAAAACACACCATAGAAATGTACTGCAAGTATCAAATATGATCCCCCTCGGTATTTTAAAGCTTAAACGAGTTTAGACATGGTTAGTCTCGATGCACGGTACACTGTATCTAGATATTTATTTTTCAATGATAGACCATTATGTAATAATGGGTATACATGTATATAGTACATGCGCATTTGCCTTGCACCAAAATACAGTGTCTCCATACTCCAGGCGACACGATAGGTTATACTTTCTTAAAAGTTGTTTCTATTATTAGAACCGTTTTCAAGATTATTTCACTTATATCACGGCTTGCAAGTTTAGGGCAGGAGGAAACCCATAACATCCGTAAGTACTAATTTACATGTTATGTGCACTAGTAACTTAAATAACGAAAAACTTGTGTATGGGTGAACTACTTATGTTTAAATGTTACAATTTAATCTAATAAAAATGGCCCATATAATTGTATACTCAATATGTGCTTCAATAAGGTTTTCGTGCATTTCGTTGTAAAACAAACCCCATTTCATCTATAGTCGGCAATTAAGAGCAAACATTGGTTCGTGAGTAAGCTGAATAAACGTGCTGTTCCTATATCATACTCAAGAGCATCATATTGGAAATTATTCACGAGATTTGCATTATTGCGCTCAAAGGCTCCACAGTAGAGACGCGGGACTGTAAATGCGTTGTTTAATGTGAAAGTGTTATACACGCTATCATATATACACTGGTAACGACCACCAGAGGGCATCTTATCGCACCTACCGGACAGGATGTGACGGATTTGCGTGCAAAGCGAGAGGTGCATGAGCTAGCTGTCTGATTGGCTGTTCCCGTGTGGCTCTCCATTTCCGGGAGGCTAGAATGTGCCGTTCTTGAATGGCTCGGATCCAGAGATAAGAGTCTCGTAGATTTACTCGTCGCGAATATGAGGGGCGTTTTCGCAACCATAGCACCCCGGAGTCGTGACATGCAAATGTGGACGAGGAATATAATCTCGGGGATTCACACAGAGGGAATACTTGTGTGATTATTTATTGCTTTCAACATGAGCCGAGATCCTCGTCTCCACTGCGTTTTACGTACACGTTGTAGTCTTATGCTCGTGTTAACATTATTAGCATACAAATTGCATCACAATGTCTACACGTTAGACAATATGATCTATGGATGCAACATTTAAATGACAATGTGTCTTTCGTTGAATGGTAAAAGCAAAATTGTCAGTATGTATTATCGTAATACAGTTTTGTTATGATTCACACCACTAGCAGTGTTATGTAGCATTGCACTGTGAAGTTTCATCCTATTAAACATTTGTCCATTGCCTACTTATCAGACTAGATCTATGTTAAGTAGACTCATGTCGTGACCAGGCCCCGAGATTACGAAACATTTTGGCTACGATTTCATGCTCAGGGTAAGATTTTATATGAGGATTTGTGAAGAATCGTTGAGCATCAAATGATAAATCGTATTCAGAAAAGCTCTGTAATCGCGGGTCCGACTCATACAAGACATGTTTTGTTTTGTATTTTTTTTATGAGTGTTCATTCCAAAATATTCGCAAATATTGATTTATTCATATACACGTCTTCACTTTTGTTTCCACGCAGGTTCTGTCGATGGTGGTACTCATCCCACTATTGTTGTTGTGACCTGTAACAAGTTGACTCATGTCAAATACTGTACATATTCTCATTAGATGGTTTGCCTTCTTCAGTATGGTTGAATTGAACTCAATTTATGTACACTTCAAATTGATATAAGTTAAATAATTAATTATGAGCAATAATTTAATAGCAATTTGGCGATGCCTGAGGGGGGCCCTCCTAATAGCGGCCGCACACTAGCGATTTCCGTCGGGTTTCGATCGCCTAGTGTGCGGTGCTCCAAATATCAAAACATGCTATTGTATGTATTTTATACATACTATACATAATTGAAAAATATAGTTTATACAATTTTTAATTGATTATATATAGTGTCTTGATTTTGTCTCTCATAAATCGCTGAGCGATTGGTCATAGGTATGAATTTATTTATGTTTTATGTCATTTATGTACTGCTATGTCTACCGATGAGCGAGACGTTAATACACTGTTCTGTCTGTCTGTCTGTCTGTCTGCCCATAGCTGACTTAACGGTCGTAGGACAAAATAAAACCTGGACAGAAACCACCCGGACAAAAGTTAAACCCACCCGGACTAAACCCCACCTTGGACAATATCCCTCCAGGACAAAAACCACCACATAGTAATGTTTGCATACACACACAACAAACTTATTATTTTTATTAATTTATTCATTAATATTCGTTGTGGGTTTTTTGGTACACTTTTAAATCATTTTACTTTGGCATAATCTCGATTGCACTCCCAGCGGATACTTCTTACTCACTTTTTACACCTCCAAATCCTATTGTAGTTCTCGGGCAACTCACATTGAGACATAAACACACCAATTCACCGTAATCGTAATATTTGCAGTGTTATTAGTTCAGAAAATACGATATCTTGGCTCAACCGCTTGCATTTGATGATTTGATCTACGACGCCGGTGAAGTTATTAAATATGACAAGATTAAACATGGTATATATGCACTCCTAGGCATGGTAAACTAACTTAATTAGTATCGCCATCTGTCATTGGTATATAGCTAACGACATACACAGGTCAGGTGACGCCAATGATTATCATCATTATCGTCGTTGTTTCTCTTAACATAACAATTCCGTATCTTTTGTTTAGTATTGTCAACATCGAACACTGACCCTCGAATATTTTCATGACACAGATTCAACAGGATCAGACTTTGTTATTCTTATTCTATACACAGTGTTCGAAATAGAGCCCTTCCGCACGCACGCGACGGGTTATTTTCAGCGAGGACGGGTAACGTTTTATCCTTGTACGCCCGCATGTTGTGTTACTTTTTGTTCATTTTTCAAGATGTATATCATCGATCACTGGCCAACATGTATGAGGACAGGTAACTTCTCAGACTTACCAGTCCTCATGGCTGGCAGTGAAATTGCTGGAGTTTTATACATTGCTAGTATACATCAGCAAACCAATATAGTGTGGCTATATTTGTCTGTTCCTTGAAAACGTTTAAATGTAATGTATTAGCAATGTATGGGGGTGGGGATCAGAAACATTAATACATACATTGTCCGTTGATACAACACAGCAGCTTATTGTTTAATTAAAGTCTAAATGTAAACGACACTGTCATATAAAACATAGATTAATTTGAGTCAGGAAACGAATTGCTATTGCTATTCGGAGAACAAATGAACATATTGCAAAATGTAATGAACTTTGTGAACAGGTGGTTGTAAATGTATAGATACGCTAATAGCCCACTCCAATGCTGGACGTACATATACATGTACCTACCTACCTACATGCACTACATGTACATTACAGTGTTAACCGTGGCCACACTATTCAGAACAATTTATTCTAAGTCAAATGTTACGCACCCGGTACAAGTGTGTCCATTAACTTTCCATGAAACGCGTATCGCTACCATAGCTTAAGTATTTTTATTTTATTTTATTTTTTAAATATTTTTATATATATATATTCTTGAGTATTGTAGTGATACAGGTGTTTCATACAAACAGACGTTCCATAAAATTGATAGACAATCACTGTTGTAGCTATACATAATACGTGTTCTGAGCAACGACCGGGCGCTTATACTGTCTGAGAGTGTTGACTGACGTACATATACGTACACTACTAAGCCGATGTACGTATTCATCATAAACTAAATAATGTATTATTAATATTATTATTATTATTATTATTATTATTATTATTATATTATTATTATTATTATTATTTATGATACTAACAACACGTAGTAGTAGTAATGGTTGTAGTAGTAGTAGTAGTGGTAGTAGTAGTAGTAGTAGTAGTAGTAGTAGTAGTATTAGTAGTAGTAGTAGTAGGTACTGTAGTAGAATTATTATGTATAGAGTAATGACTATTAGTAATCCATACAGGAGAACACTAAATTATGACACTATTACTCAACGAGTGCTATAGTGAATGCTACCTATCCATCAAGATAAAGATTGTATGGTTGCATTATGTTCACCATCAAGCAAGATTCTGGGTAAATGCCATTCCCCATACAGGCGTTGCTATCGTGTAAAATGCATACACATTTGATGATGCTATTCAAAGTTCAAAGTTGTCATAGACGATAGACTTAGCTTCATTTTGATGTAAATTGACAGTTTTCACGTGTAGTATGATCAGCAAGCAAATGTACATGTCATATCTATTTTGTACATAATTCCCCACCTGGAAAACGATATAAATAGATATGCTTGTTTACTCGCATTCCTGAAAGGCCAATGTCTTCTTACCGCCGATAAACAAGACATTGGCCGTTCGTGTCAAGATCAGCAGATGGTTGATACAACTGTGCTAATAGAAAACGACGAGTTTAATGACATCTTAATAGAAGCACCATGCAATTAGCCAATTAGTCATGCATATACTGGGTATCGAATTACTGTTCAGTTTAGTTTATTCACATGATGTGACATAAAGAACATACATATATTAAATACAATACATACCAGTACATGCGTACCGGTAAATTAACAAATACGTAATTACAGTATAGTCATTGAATTATACATATACAATCATTTAAACATTTGTAAGCCTTGTTTTAATAATTTGCAATTTTAAACATGAGGGGCTTATAAGTACAGTTAATAAGATAGATGAATTTAGTAGGAGTTGGGTTTTTGCTGAAGTATGGAGGTAAATGTGTTTTTCTAAGTGTTAACAG
>JAUTBV010142890.1:0-11195 GCA_032361325.1 Lepetodrilus fucensis | reverse complement strand
TAGGTTCTCATGTAGTTCACATTTGATGTTTTTAATCGGCTGGGGACTATACTTGTCAAATACAGTGGAAAATACCACTTACAACCAATCGAGGGCCAGAAATCCCATCTATGCCATACTGACTTATGTACGAAACATCCGTCTGGCGGCAAATTCAAATAAGTTAGTGGTTTATAACCTATAGCTCTTCTCTCATGCGAAATAAACGTGATCAACCCTAAAGTTACAGTAGTAAACCTAACCTTGTCATCAATACCCAGGTCCATTATAGATGTTTGACTAGACCTGTCAGATTTGTTGGTCGATTGAGTTCTCTTTTGCAGAATAAATACCCAATAGATGTATGGTAAGTTTGAAAATGGGGGCAATTATTTGGTACGATATATTATAATTTATTAAATTAGTTTAGGGGGGCGTTTATTGCAGCAGGGCGTTTAATACGTCAAATATGTAAACCACTAAATTAATTTAATGCAATTAATTCTGGCATGACTATTTTTCTCTGGCTGTTTTCAGGACACTGTAGTGACTATGAAGGTTGAAATTCCTGAAGAACCCGATCCTCCAAAGAAGAAAACAACAACCAGATCTGAGAGAAAATCCCCGAGTCGTGGTGGGCCTGACAGAAGAAACCATCAAAACAGCACTGTCGTTGCAAAGTACAAAGGCTTACCTCGGAGAAACAGGCCAAACAACGGCTACAATGACAGACGAGAACCCAACCGTCATCCCAGAGATGGAGATATTACGTTTGTGGGTGCCAAGGACACTATGAAACATGGACACAATGCTCCTGAACATGGTGAAAGAAAAAGAGATGGAGAGATTACGTTCGTGGGCAGCAAGGACATAACGAAACACAGACACAATGCTCCTGACCATGGTGAAAGAAAGAGAGATGGAGAGATTGTGTTCGTGGGGGTCAAAGACACCACGAAACACGGACACGATGCACCTGAACATGGTGAAAGAAAGAGAGATGATAATGGAAAAGGATCGTCGTTTTCTGGAAGGACAGATTACGACAATCGGAGAAAGAACAGCCATTGGCGTGAGCAGGAAGCAACAGATTGTGGGTATGGAAGACACAGAGACCGATACGAACATTCTGGACATATAGAAGATAGAAATAGAAGCCATCATGCAATAATTTCCAAGTGTGATAAAAGCCATTCTGGAAAAACTGGTAAGAGTGTTATTGATAAGCATGAAAACCGCCAGCAAGATAGAGATGTAGAAAATACTGCTACTAAAGATACTGAGAATGCTGTAAGAATGAACAAACATGTCCATGGAGAAGATTGCGATAAAGAAAGAACATTGGTAATAGAAGATAGAATTGAAGACGAATCATCTCCCCATGATTCAGGACAGTCAGAAAATTATAAACCTTGTACAAGTAGCAAAGGAATGCCCCCAAGCAGGAATGAAAATCATACGAAAGCTGGAAAGAAAGAGTTCGAAGATTGGGATGCAGAAAGAACTATTGTGAGTTGTTCTGAAAGCAGAAGTTGCAGTTCCGCACAGGAGAGTGACCTCAACGATGAAACATCAAAACCAGAGAAATCTTCCGTGGGCGACTTCAATGATGCATCCGAGTCTAAACAGGCTGGTAATTCAAGCAGAAGTCATGAAGCCAAACCAAAGAAGCCTTCTCATGAAGACTGGGACAGGGAGCTAACTCATACAGAACACCAGGGAGAACGCAGAAGCCAGGGAAAGTATGGCGGTCGAAGACGGACATCCAGAGATGAAGAGACATCTGAAGATGGTGACAGGAGAAGAGGTCCAAGATCAAAGGACAGTAAAAACAACAGGGACAGAGAAACAGTTGCTGGAAGGAAAGGAGATAGCAGGGGATATAAGAGAGAAGAAGAGTTTGAGGATAGACTACATGATGGGAAGGACCAACATCATGGCTATCATAGAGATAGGAACAGGCATCACAGGGAAGAACAACTTGAGGGGAGACTACATGATAGGGAGAGCAACAGGGAAGGTTCTGGAAGGAGCCGACAACATGGCCATCACAAGGAAGAGCAACTTGAAGAGAGACTGCATGATAGGGAAGGCAACAGGGAAGGTTCTGGAAGGAGCCGGCAACATGGTAATCACAGAGAACAACCGCTTGAGGAGAGACTGCACAATAGGGAAGGCAATAGAGAAGATTCTGGAAGGAATCAGCAACATGGTTACCACAGAGATGGCATTCGGGGCAGGAACAGGCATCACAAAGACCAGTGGCATAGAAATCACCAGGATAGAGCTCAGCATGAAGGAAGACATGACCATTCTCACAATCATTATCATGAAGATAATTGGGAAAACGAAATCTCTCCAGTGGAAAATAGACAGCAGAGAGGACAGAAGAGAGGAGAGAAAGATTCTAAGTGTAAATTAGACGGAGAACATCGTGATGTTATAAAGACAGATCCACTGAAGTCGGCATTGGTGAATTGGGAAAGCGATCTTTCAGTCAAAGACCATGGGAATAACAAGAACTCGAAAAAGGAAGATGAATTACTAATGGAGAAAGATGGAAAGCACCCAGGAGGAAATAATAAGTATGAAAGGCACTGTCCCGAGACATCAAGACATGAGGGCAGCGGGGTTGGTGAGGAATCAACACGGGAGAGAAGGAGTAAAGGAAAAGATATTCAACACGACATAAGCTGGGACAAGAGTGCTTCCAGAGGAGAAAAGACACATGGCAGAGGGAGATACTCTGACAAGCACGAGCGTAGACATGAAGACATGCACTCACAGGATGCTCGGAAAGCAAAAGATACATCCAGAGAACAGATGCCGCATTCAAGAAGAAATTGTTCTGCAAGAAAGGAGAATTGGAATGATGACCACCACACAGGGCAGCGAGACCAGAACAGATACGGTCGCACAAGGTCGACCACGAGTGAGGATTGGGACAAGGAAAGGGTCGACGTAGATGAGTCACGACATGAGAGGAACATCCGGGATCGAAAATCGGATTGTGGAGGACAATCTCAACAAGGATCTGGACAAGGAAGATCTGCACCAAAGGGAAGAGGAAACCAAGAAAGCAACACCAATAGGGTCCACAGCACGCATGAAGGAAACTGTGTCACACCCAGCCATACCAAAGATGTACATTGCAAAGCTGACACTTCAAAACACAATGATGTTACCAATGCTTCCGAAGATTCTGAAACGAAACCTAAGCCAGTTCCGGGAACAAATCCTGATCACAGTGAGAAGAAAGACAACTGCAAAGAACCCAGCCATACTAACGATACGCATTGCAAATCTGAAACTTCAAAAGGTAGTAATGTCCCCAATCCTGGAAGAGATTCTAAGTCAGTTCTAGGTCCACCTCCTGGAATAAATCTTCCACCTGGAATACACATCACTGGTCCTCCTGGTTTCAGTGCCGTCGTCGGTGAAGGTTCTAGTACACATATGAAGACACCCCCAGGTTTTGTGGTTAGGTAACACATATAGTGTGCATACATACAATTGTATGCAGTAACTTGTCTTTAATATATCATGATTGTGTACCTACATGTATATAGTATTTCTGTTATGCAATAGGTACACAGGTGTTTATCATTGTTATGAATTTGAATTGCATTGGAAAAATGGGTATTTTACCTCATGAAGTACGCATTTAAGAATTCTGCAGGATCATTTACCAAATGTCTTTCATCTCCCTCCATTGATACAATATGCTCAACGAAATTAAGGGTCAGTGGCCTTTTTGGACATGTAGATTTAGCTTTATATTATTTTTAAAATGAAGCCTTTCCATGTGTCCAGTCGTCGCAAATGGGTGAGAAATTCCCACAGTGACGTTACACTCCATATTCACTCATTCACTCACCATGTGTCCAAGCTCAAGATTATCTTCAAGAACATGGAAATGTATTGGAAGAATGGCGCCAGAGATCCAACATTTGGTAGAAAGCTTTCACACAAAATACCTCGGACCGTTTACTCATTTTGTTGAGTGTTATATCGAATTATCCATGTACAGCAGAATTGCTTTTAATTATTGGGCATTATCATGCTAAATATGTATGTTTGAACTGCGTGTGTAGAATTGTTTTGCTTCAAAACAAGCCTGTGTCTGTGTGTTTGTCCAGATGAGTATGTATTAAAAATCACGAGATGCATATTTAATAAATAAAATATGGAAATATTGAAAACCAGTAGTACATGGTGAAAATGTAGCTTGTTGCCCAATATGATTATGCAGACAAATCGAATGTACATAATATCGGGTAAAATATGAAAAATGTCAACAATCCGTGATTGTATGCCAGAAAATCGTTTCTCAACGCTCTCATATCCACTATGAGACCATAGTGCGCTCGTAAGTGCACGGTCCGCATGTATTGGAGATTGCTACGAGAGTCCTTATGGTAACAATACTCTGATGATTATTTGATTGGCTTTTATCATGAATTGTCAGCGAGGCAATGACTTAACAGGGCATCCTTAGATTAGCTGAAATGAACTAAGACATTATTTGTTTTATCATTCTGCTTTAAAGAAGTATGCAGTCGCATTGCAGCAACAAAGCATACTGCCATACGTGAAACCGTTGTAGCACAGATGTGAAATGTCAGACTTGTGAAGTTTTGGACCAAGCCTGGGACTTCTGCAGTGACGCAATCGTGGCAGGGTGCACTATGATATCCTCCCTATGTATTCTGCACGTAAATTGTAATACATACATAACACCTCAAGAAAGAATATGGACTTTTACAACCAAATATCAAATTGCGTAAGATTTTGAGTAATTACATGTAATGATTCAAAACATGGTTGCTTGTTCCATTTGTTTTGCTTTGGTATAAGGTTTGACAATTGGGTTTTCTTTTTCACTTTGGCGAAAAGCAAAAAGTCAATAATATGTAATTACAAACGTACCGGCCGTATAAGAAGAGTCGGATGTATAAGCACGTGAGGCATGGTTGAATATACAGCTGAACACATTTAGTCATTCTGCCGTGCATAATTTACATCTAGACAATAGTTAAGACACGTGCAATTATACATACTGCAAATAACGTGACAAAGGGAAGGTAGTAGCTGATAAACATTAATAACTAACACACACGCACACGCACACTCGTTATTGCACCGATAATCGACTGGATTATTGTAGATTATCTGACATGTATACATATCTAATTCCTGAATGAACATTCTTCTGGTGCATTCTTTTATTCTAAATTTTAAAAACCAAGACCTATATCATGCAAAACATTATTTACTACTACTATTATTTTAGCAAAATTAATTATTTAAATAACTAGCGATACTTATATTATCGTACGGTGCATTTATCAATGTGTAATATCCCAGCGTTGCCCATCAGCAGCCTCGCACCCCAGCGGTACTTACATCGGTTCAGGACTCGCTTCATATGGTACCAAATGAGTCTGAACGGAATTAAGTATACCTCCGGGGTGTGAGGGTGGTTCATCAGGTCAACCGACATGTTCCTATTATCTCTACACCGAGCGAGTGACCCGACTCCCAAGCTGTCCAGTCACCCGAACCACCAGCCCGTGTCAGCCGTCTGAACTGTGTCCAAGCCATACTAATGTACAATACTTTAAGTATCCTGTGGAATACTAGTATTCATCCTGTGGAGACCAAGATGGTTCGGAGGTAGC
Source organism: Lepetodrilus fucensis (assembly GCA_032361325.1). Classification (NCBI taxonomy): domain Eukaryota; kingdom Metazoa; phylum Mollusca; class Gastropoda; order Lepetellida; family Lepetodrilidae; genus Lepetodrilus; species Lepetodrilus fucensis. Next base: position 5,535 of record JAUTBV010142890.1, on the reverse strand, counting down.
CATCCTCGAAAACACAGGTCATTATGACTACACTAACCTCCGTCAAATACTGAGGTTAGTGTAGTCATAATGGCTTGGGTTTTCGAGGATGGGAGGTAGCGAGTCTGCCGCATAGCTAAGGGTACACCGCGCTGATACAGACACAGGTTACATATACATGGTATACAGGGAATGACACAGTAATGATACAAATACAAGGTACACAGTGGGTGGTACATACAGACAGCGTTACACGAAGATGAGGTATACACCAGGCTACACATATATGATACAGACACAGCGGGTACACAAGGGATAATACAGACACACGGCACACAATGGTTGATACAGACATAGCGGGTACACAAAGGAGGATACAGACACACGGTACACAATGGTTGATACAGACATAGCGGGTACACAAGGGATGATACAGACACACGATACACAAGGGATACTACAGACACACGGTACACAATGGTTGATACAGACAAAGCGTGTACACAAGGGATGATACAGACACAAGGGATGATACAGACACAGCTGGTACACAAGGGATGATACAGACACACGATACACAAGGGATGATACAGACACACGGTACACAATGGTTGATACAGACATAGCGGGTACACAAGGGATGCTACAGACACTACGGGTACACAAGGGATGATACAGACACCGCTGGTACACAAGGGATGATACAGACACACGGTACACAATGGTTGATAGAGACACAGCTGGTACACAAGGGATGATACAGACACACGATACACAAGGGATAATACAGAAACACGGTACACAATGGTTGATACAGACATAGCGGGTACACAAGGGATGATACAGACACAGCTGGTACACAAGGGATGATACAGATACACGATACACAAGGGATGATACAGACACACGGTACACAAGGAATGATACAGACACACGGTACACAATGGTTGATACAGACATAGCGGGTACACAAGGGATGATACAGACACAACGGGTACACAAGGGATGATACAGACACAGCTGGTACACAAGGAATGATACAGACACACGATACACAAGGGGTGATACAGACACAGCGGGTACACAAGGGATAATACAGACACACGGTACACAATGGTTGATACAGACACAACGGGTACACAATGGATGATACAGACACAGCTGGTACACAAGGGATGATACAGACACAGCGGTTACACAAGGGATGATACAGGCACACGGTACACAAGGGATGATACAGACACAGTGGGTACACAAGGGATGATACAGACACAGTGGGTACATAAGGGATGATACAGACACAGCCTGGGGTTCGATACAGGATAACGTGGAGTACCCGCTCTACAGATGTTACGGATCTAAATCCCATTAAAAATAAACATAATGCAATAACCGAAAACGTGTAGCCTAGTGATGGTAATGCACTATCGCCATATTGGTTCATCAGTACCTACAGCTTCTCGCAGGTTTGCTTCTATGTCATGTAGACTCTACACCAGGTTTCCTCATGAATACCGTGACCTTTTGAAAGCGGATCTGAAACGTCATTGTCTTGATGTTATGCATGTTGTGTATCTTGACTTAAGTTGGTAGTTAATAATAGTATGCTGCACTCCTAGTCCAGACAACTCAGGTTTAAATCCCAATTTTGGCTTTGGTGTTTGTGTGTGTTATATTTAGTTCTACGTTACTAAATATCAGAATTGACAGGTTAAATTAAACAGCAAGATATTCAATTCAATATTAAAATATGTTAATAATTATCAGCGTAGAGAAGCCAAAGATGTTTTAAATGTATTTCAATTAAAAAGGAAGATAGAACCAAAACTTGTTCACCAATTAAGTATCTGTAATGCAGTTCAAGATTCAGTTCTGAAAATGACAACACTCTTTCGAATGAAATATTTTATTAATACAAGTACAAATACAAATTGACAACGCACAGTTTGGATTCGATTGTTGAGTTTGTCAAGGAAGTGTTTTACTTCCCTTCATTACTCAAGTCCTCTACGCCATAACCAGCAAATACGAAAATATAACTCGTAAACCTATGTAGCGTAGCTTGTTAATGACGCTTCATTAAAATATATCACAGTGTTCAAATGTAAGTAGTTTTACAAGCGTTCGTTTTCATGAAGTTCAATAAAACCTTGTATGAGCATTATGCATGCCATACTTCCATAGAAGTAGCGTGTATTATGCGATTTTGATTGTGCATGTGAGCAAACAAACGTCAGTACAGGATGTCGATCAGAAAGGATCAAATGTTTCCAGCTTAGTACCTTTCTTACGATAACACGTAATGAATGAATTACGCCAGACTACAGATACAACTGTTTCGCGAAACACAGAGTTTCAGGAAAGGGTTCGTATCATGATCAGTAAACGTGACTTTAATCCTTTAAGGGTTCGTATCATTTAAGGGTTCGTATCATGATCAGTAAACGTGACTGTAATTCTTTAAGGGTTCGTATCCTTTAAGGGTTTGTATCATGATCACTAAACGTGAATTTAATCCTTTAAGGGTTCGTATTCTTTAAGAGTTCGTATCATGATCAGTAAACGTGACTTTAATCCTTTAATAATCGATGACCAATTCAGTCATTATATATGTAAAAAATACGCCCTACTTTACAAAATGTCACGTTGCAGTACGTCCCTTTGTGCAACGAAGACCCTAACACAATCTTTAAGTATCTCTTTAAAAAGAGTGTCCGTACCTGTCATGACAATGCCTAGCTAAACTACGAAATGGTTAGCACTAATTCGATTGACTATAACAAAATGTACAAAATATTTATATGGATTGAGCAAGGGAGAGGACAAGCTATTATTCTCACATACGCATTCATACAACTCTTTCACAAATATATCACAACACATGTTATGGTTATACAATTACACGTTGGCGCCCAACACTGGCCATGTAACACTAACAACAGATAAATGCAACACGTGAGCATCATTTAACCCTATTAACGCAGAAATTGAGTGGAATTTCAATGACATTTCGTGCATGCCAGTCGTCTTAAAAGTGGATTCCTATATATACCGAAAGTTATTTCTCTAAATTAATTTCAAGTTGATTCAGACTGGGAAAAGTTCTGAAAAGTTGTCTTTGCCTTTGGATGTATATAGTGGGGGTAATTGTAAACACACTCTGCTCTATGTAGTGGTTGCAATTGTTGAACATTATTGTTTTATCTTCTTCCACCCTTAATTAGTGATTACTTGTCTGAATAATATCAGATGAACTCGTGTTAATGAAATAATAATAGCACAGCAACTAATAATGCAAATATATTCTCTACGTAATGACTACTAGTGCATAGTGTAAGCTTCATAGTGTTAACTAATGCACATCAGATTGTAATAAAATATAACCACAAAAAATGAATTGTCAATTGGAAACTATAATGGTTTTCATATAATGCTATACAATATTACAAAGTTCAGTCTTCTCAGACTGATCAAATACTAGTATACTTGCACTAAACGCACATATATCTTTATGTCATGGTAAGTTATTTATGTACAAAGTCTCCAAATTATTTTAGGTATATCAAAGTTACTGGAGAAGCCGCGTTCAGAGCTATACATTATTGTAGCAAACAATAGCATTATTAGTAAATATAATTTAAGCATCTACCGTACTATTGCTATTTCAGCACTTTATCATATTGACGTCTACCGTAATAGTCCTATTTCAGCACTAACATACTGGCAACGCTAAAAGTCTAGGTAACATAAATCATTTACTCTGCATACTTTGAACAGTTAGCTATATCCGTTGCACTAGAACACAGTATGATACACGGTGGCATGGATATATAACATGTTAAACATTGAACCATCCTCTGTAACACATGTCCATTGCCTCATTGTGAGGTCAAGGAAGCATTGTAGACATTGTTCAAAGGATGCCATTAACCTGAATATACAAGATGTCAATTATATATATATATATATATATACATTGCGTGACGATTCTAGACTAGGGGTATGATGATGCCTCACACGTCCCTCATCGCGTGCAACACACAGGATACTATGCCACGCTGCTGTGCGGTACCCGTGAGAAGTTACGTTTCTTTAACCGTGTTATGGCATTGCAACTATGATGTGTTCGTTGCTATCCGTCTTAGGAACAAAGGTAGCGCCGCATAGTTTGAAAAAAAACCACATCGCGCCCTGAGATTACCAAACTTGTAAAAGTACACAGTTCATGCTCAAGATTTGTTCACAAATCCCCATATAGAATTTGACCATGAGCATGAAATCGTACTCAAAATGTTTCGTAATCTCCGGGTTTTTCTTTGCTCGCGAAGGTAATTTCGGAACCAATTGATATCGGCATAAGCTGCCACACCTTCCACAAATAGAGAGGTGTAGTGTCCCACGGACACTATATACCAGAGTGGTATAATATTGTAAGTTACACACGATGCACAGCTAGGTGTCTGAACAATGTGGCTAACAGGCTACTCTAGGAGATGGTGCTACCACCACCTACGTTGACGGTTTCCGCCTATTGCCAGACAATGACATTTCATGCTATTCATCAGACATTACACTATGCTCCGTATCTGGTAATAAGTAAGGCTAAATTATGTCCTTGGTCAAAGACATTTCGTGGAATTTTCTTTCGACTTTTAATCATTTTCTTTCGAACTTTTTTATTAATGTAAAATAAAATTATTAATTTGTTTTTAAAGTATTGCCACGAAACAAGGACTAGGTAAAATGCATTTTCGTAAAATCACCGAACTTTGATCATAGTTTACACACGGCTTGCCATGGATTCACGGTGGGTGATACAAGGGATACTACTCTACCTTCCTTGAATCACAGTCCCATAGTGACTGCTTATACCAGTACGTTCAGCGGCGTACGTAAGGAGACATTGGAGCTGTGATTTAGAGGATGTTATAGAAATCTTCCGATTACTTTCGTTTCGATTTTCAGTGGGCATCATAGCGACTTACTCTTACCAAAGTGGAGCATAGGACAATGACGTCATAGTTCATGATGTTGAGTAATGCGTTATTAAAACAATACTAGTATTAATTTTTTTGGGTTAATGAGTTATAAAGTGCTAGGCATGAATATATATTGAACACTGGTAGAAGAAGAAGCATCAGATTTCCAGTGGGGTGGAATGCAGGACTAGACATATACACTTTTCTGTCGTGAAGACCTTGTACGGGACGGAAGTTGTTGTACATGAGTTTAGTGCTATCGTCGTTGTCTTCTTCAGATTTCAATTCTCGGAACTTCTTCAGCTGCAAAGAAAACATAAAATATGATACAAAATAAATACAATTAAACGTCTTGAAAATGTTTAATGAAATTAAGAGACAAGAAATACTACACTGTTTGTATTGTATATAGACAGTGACATATATGTGATGACCCCGTTATATCTTTTATATATATCATGATAATAGAAGTATAAAAATGCGTGTATACTCTCTCTATCCCTAGTTTTTTTATCCGATCCCCCCTCCCTCCCCCTCCCTCTCTCTCTCTCTCTCTGTCTCTCTATGTTTATCAGCT